>JANAVB010040418.1:1221212-1224846 GCA_029216955.1 Iris pallida | reverse complement strand
CTTCTCGTAGTCCCGAAGCTGCCTAGATGCATACGCTATCACCTTCCCATTCTGCATGACACATCCAAGTCCTTTACCTGACGCTCACAATATACTGTAAAACCTCCGGTCCAACTGGCAATGTAAGAGTAGGTGCTGATATCAACTCTGCTTCAAGGTCTCAAATGATGCCTGGCACTCTGCCGACCAGACGAATGGCACATCCTTCCTTGTCAAGCGGGTCATGGGTGCTGAAAGTCTTGCAAAATCCGATACGAATCTCCTGTAATATCCTGCCAATCCCAAGAAACTCCGTACATCAGCTACGGTCTTGGGTACTGGCCAACTCTCTACTGCTTCTACCTTCTTGGGATCTACTGCTACTCCAGCTTCTGATATGATATGACCCAAAAAGAAATGTGATTCGACCAAAACTCACACTTGCTGAGCTTGGCATACAACTGGTTCTCTCTCAGAACCTGTAACACTTTCCTGAGGTGGTCTTCATGCTCCTCTTCACTAGCAGAGTATACAAGAATATCGTCGAGAAATACCACGACAAACTGATCTATGTACGGCATAAAGATGCGGTTCATCAAGTCCATAAATATTGCTGGAGCATTGGTCAAACCAAACGACATTACCAAGAATTCATAATGCCCATACTTCGACCTGAACGCTGTCTTGGGAATATCCTCCTTCCAACCCTCACCTGATGGTACCCTGAACGAAGATCTATCTTGGAGAAAACTCTAGCCCTGCTCAACTGATCAAATAAGTCGTCGATCCTTGGTAGTGGATACTTGTTCTTTACTGTTGCCCGCGTTAAGCTTCCTGTAATCAATGCACAATCTGGATGATCCATCCTTCTTTCCTACAAGTACCACTGGTGCTGCCCATGACGATATGCTAGCTTGGATGAACTTCTCTCCTTCAGTCCTCTATGTGCTGATATACCTTGGCCTGCTCTGAATCCGCCATTCTGTAAACTCGATCTGATATTGGTTTAGTTCCAGGTGCCAATTCTATACTGAACTCAATATCTCTAATCGGTGGCAGACCTGGAAGTTCTTCAGGAAATACGTCTAAAAACTCTTCAACTACCTTAGGGACTTGAACTTCTTCCATTGCCGTTATTATTCCCTGCTCTTGCTGAGTTGCCTCTAATCTGACTAAGGTGAACCGCTTCATGCCTGGAATATCAAAAGATACACTCCCTCTACGACAATCTATTGTCGCATGACTGTCTTTCAGCCAGTCCATGCCTAAGATGACGTCGAAATTTCCAATAGGAAATTCTATTAACTGGACGGGTAAAGAATGCCCGCAAACTACAACACTACACGCTAGAATAACTCTACTAACTCCTATGAGCCCATTACCGATGAGTATATTCAACCTCTCTGACAATGCCTCGAACTCCATTCCAAGCCGTGTCGCAAATTGTGCAGATAAATGAGTGTGATGCTCCCGAATCAAACAATACTACTGCGGAATATGAGGCGACGAGAATGTTACCTGCCACAATATCTTCCGATGCTAATGCCTCCTCCAAGGACAGAGTGAATGCCTGCCCTCGGCCTCCTTATTGGTTCCCATGTTGCGGCCTAGCCTGGTGCTGCTGCTGGCCCCTGCCTTGATGATGCTGGGGTGGTCTATGCTGGTGCTGCTGCATCGGCGGTCCCTGCTGCCGAAACAGCTGAGCCTGTGGCATCAACGGACGCTGGGCCAATGGTCTCACTGCCACTGCGGGTCCTCGATACTGTCCTGCCCCTGGTGCAGGCAGAGCAGGAAACTGCTTCTGGTCCTCCTGACCTCGAATTCATGGGACATGTGGTAACCCGATGATCTGGATTTCCACATATCAAACACAGTCCGTTCAATGCCCGACACACCTCTAGTGTGCCCCATCTTCCCACAATAAGTGCAGCCCGCTGGGGGTTGCTGGTTCTTTTTCTGTTGCTTGCTGCTGCCTGGGTGGTGGTGCTGGCCCTCGCATTGCCACATCGTGAATGCGAATGCCAGGGGATGGTGCTGTTGTTCGGGGCGCTACTCTCCCTCCTCCTTCAATCTGACTGTGAGATCTCTTCTGACCCCCAGTCCTAGCCGTGATCCACTGAATGGTGATCTCATGCCTTCGAGTTGTCGTCACACTCGTCGAAAGTCTGATATTGTGCCCCTATCAATTGCAAGAGCTCAAGATGAAACCCTTGCTGGAACCTCATCGCCCTGGCGCTCCGTTGCTACCATCTCTGGGGCAAACCTACTCAATCTGCAGAACTCCGCTGCATAGGCATCTACTGTCTTGCCGGCCTGCTTGAGGTTGATAAACTTCTGTTGTAGCTCAAACTGTGCCACAACTCCATAGTACTTTGTCTTGAACCTTGCTGTGAAGTTATCCCAAGCAACGGGACATCTGATACCTACTTCCTCTGATTCTCACCAATCACGTGCGAGATCCTGAAGTAACAACTTCACCTGATCCACACGTTCTTCTGCCGGCACCTTAGCCGCTGTCAGAATAGCCTCAATATCCTTAAGCTATGCATCTGCTGAGATGGCATCTTTCGTGCCCTCGAAACGACGGAGGTTGTACTTGCAAAATCTGGTTGATGCTCCTGAATCGGGCCTCGCCCCTCTTTCCAATGCCGTCTGCAATCCTTGGTTGAGTACGTTCTGCTCCTGCAACTGAGAATGTATGCGCTGCTGGGCTAACATCTGGTGTTGTTGAGTAGCCATCATCCCTCTCATGATCTCCAGAAGGGCTGGTGTGTCCATTTCCACGGGGGTAGGTGGAACTGTTGGTGGTGGTGGAACCTTTGGATACTGCGATCCAGCTGCTGCTTCCACTATCACTTCTTGGATGGTCTCTTGAGTTAGTACCCCCTTGTTGCTGACCAACATGGTCAGGTTGTCCGTGTTTCCCTTGTTGTTGTTGCCCAGTCCTGACAGATGCGGACGAAGTGCCCCTAAGAAAAGGGACAAAAGAACAATCAAATGATCGGACAGGAAAGATCAATGAAGTCAAAGGATACCGGAATGTCAAGCTAGGATCGAGAATAACGAATCAGGAGATCAAGGGAAAACATGTGTGATTGAGATATCCTATAAATCAAAACACCCCACAAGTCTGAAATCAGACCTGCATGGGCCACCACTAAAACCTTGTCACGCCCCAGAACCAGAATACTGGAGAGCAGGGGAATGACTCAGCCAGCTACGTATTACGGGTAGATGAATACCATATAATACGATCAATGCTGTCTAATAAGACGAGGGGGTGCATACTACATAAAAGTCTCACTATGGTCACTTCCCATCTATTGTCTCAATCATTCAAACAAGAAACAGAAATAGAGAACATGTGAGATAAAGCAGTAAGGCGTCCCAAACGCTCAGTCAAATGTTCTTGATATCTGACTTTACAAACACAGCCAGATGATGTAGTAAGTATACACAATTGTTATCAGCTGCAGCCTGACTTAGTTACAATTATGCAAAAGTAAGTACAAGACAATCCGACTAACATGTCGGTGCCAAACGGCAAGGTATTAAGTAAATAACAAAACGAGTGGGGAAGTAAGAATCCACTCGAGTCCTCCTACGATCATCCCTCTAGTATTGACCATCTTGGAGGTGGAAGTAAGCTGACACT
>JANAVB010040418.1:1076212-1218712 GCA_029216955.1 Iris pallida | reverse complement strand
ACTAATTATGTTAGATTGTGATACTAAGTAGCCTCGTCGTAGGCCTAGCGTGTTATCCACAAGTTTAGTTTTTCTTACTATATGAGTATCGTATCGGGCTATTAATTCTTATGTTTAGTTTGTCTTACGATACAGATATTCACATCAAATCGAGCATGAATCGTTACTTTTTGATCGTACATGGATGTACAAACGACAACACGAAGCAGAATTGGTGTGAGTGACGATTTTCAGGCAGGTGTGGAAGTATTCTTAAGTATGCCATGAGCAAAACTCAGTACATGGACGATAACAAAATCAAGTGTCCATGTGTTAATTGTCACAATAGACGTTTCGAAAAGTGATGACTGTGAGAGATCATTTGACCCGTAAGGTTTCGTACGTGATTACGGCCTGTGGTCATCGCAAGGTGAATTATATTCAGAAAGACAGGCTGCAGAAGCTGGTACTTATGCTTTTGATGATAATGCTGCAACGGATGTCCTCGAAGACGACGGATGCTCTGTAGATTATGGAGACATGCAGAATCTTGCACGAGATATGGTGTATGCTGTGGCAGGGCCTAATTTTGATCCGGAGGATCCTAATCCCGAGGCAAAGGAGTTCTATGATATGTTTAAGGACGCAGATACTCCTCTATATCCTGGTTGTGAGACTCATTCCGCACTGTCAGTGACGATGCGTTGTTGAACATAAAGTCTGATTTTAACTTGCCAGAAGCTTGCTATGATCGGATCACACAATTAACTAATGAGGTTACCGAAGGAATCAAAAGACTCCCAAGAAACTTCTACAAGTCAAAGATGATGGTCCGACAACTGGGACTGGGGTACGAGAAGATAGATTGCTGTCGCAACGGATGCATGTTGTATTACAAAGAAATTGCGTATTAGAAAGTTGTTGGTTCTGTAATACGGATCGTTACAAGACAGTACAGAAAAAAGGAAAGTCAACTAGAAAACGACGTCCTTACAAGTATATGCATTACTTGTCGATCACGAAGCGCTTACAGAGGATGTATATGTCTCTGAATACAGCAGAACATGATGTGGCACAGTGAAGATCGCATAAAGGACGAAGGAGAATTGTCACATCCTTCGGATGGGGAGGCGTGGAAATATTTTGATTTGTGTCATCCAGATTTTGCTGCAGAGCCTAGAAATGTACGCCTGGCGCTATGTTCTGATGGCTTCGCCCCTTTCGGACAGTCGGATCTCAATACTTATGCTGGCCGGTCATTCTTACCCCTTACAATCTGCCACCATGGATGTGTATGAAGACTCCTTATATGTTCTTGACAGCTATCATACCCGGTCCCAAAATCCGACAAAGAACATCGATATATATTTACAGCCGTTGGTGGATGAGCTGAAACAGTTGTGGAGATCGGCGTCACGACCTATGATATTTCCAGAAAACAAACTTTCAGATGAGAGCTTCACTCATGTGGACAATCAATGATTTTCTAGCATACGGTATGCTGTCGGGATGGAGTACGCACGGCAACATGTCTTGTCCGATATGTATGGAAAATAAGGCGTTCCGCCTTAGACATGGAGGAAAAACTTCTTTCTTTGACTGTCACCGTCAATTTCTGCCAACGAGACATCCTTGGCGAAAGAACAAGGACGCGTTCAGATATGAAAACAAGAATTTTTTGAACCTCCTGCCAGATTGTCGGGATACATATTTGGGAAGATGTAAAGGAATTGCCCACCGCAATGGAAGATCCATCGAACAATCGTGTCGAGGGGTTCGACAAAGCCATAACTGGACAAACGAGTATCTTCTGGGACTTGCCTTATTGGAAAGATAATCTTATTAGGCATAATCTTGATGTCATGCATATCGAAAAGAATGTGTTCGATAATGTCATCATACCGTTATGGATATTAAAGGAAACGAAGGACAATCCAAAAGCAAGACAAACATGGCCGGATATGCAAACGTCATAATCTAAACTTGATACAAAGGGGAGCTGGTGGACAAGTACTAAGCCGATAGCGCCATACGCATTGAGCAAGGAATAGATTAATAATCTGTAAGTGGATATCTACTTTAAGATTTCCCGACGGCTATGTGTCGAATTTGTCTAGATGCGTTGATCTCAATGAACGCAAGCTAACAGGAATGAAGAGTCACGACTACCACGTGTTTATGGAAAGATTACTGCCCATTGCGTTGAGAGAGTTGTTGCCTTCTGCTGTATGGGTTCCGTTGGCCGAGCTGTCTACATTCTTCAGGGATATCTGTTCAACTAAGCTCACGGTGCAACATATGATACAACTTGAGGAGAAGATTGTCTTAACAATTTGCAAGTTAGAGAAAATATTTCCACCGGGTTTCTTCGACAGTATGGAGCATCTACCGATTCATCTAGCATACGAAGCCCGGTCGGTGCATCTGTTCATTATCGATGGATGTACCCCTTTGAAAGGTAAATAAAAATCGATATAATTTAAGTGGATTTTACAATTCATTATTAATTCTCAAGATAATTTGTCTCTCTAGTATCTACATCATCTAAAGAAGAAAGTTGGCAACAAGGCTCATATAGAGGCTTCGATATGCGAAGCATATCTTATCGAGGAGGTGTCAAACTTTTGCTCCATTTATTTCGATACTCATGTTGAGACAAATCGAAATAGACCTCAAAGGAATGACGAAGACGTTGAGGAAGGAGTATATTCAATTTAAGGGGCAAGCCCATTGGGGCTAGTAAGAAACGTGGTTGAGTGACGATGAGTATGATGCCGCTCATCGATATGTCTTGTTAATTGTGACATACAAGAAGTGAGAGATTTGGAGAAGTAAGTGACTATACCTCGTTATCTCTAATTTGGTGAGGTAAGTGACTACACTAATTTTTATTCTCTCTAACAGTGTATTTAGAGATGAAGTCAAAATAAGGACACCCGATATTACCGATGAGGACTTCAAAGAGATGTTGATTTTACCTTTCCGTCATGGTTTTGAGATTACGTAAGTAACTGAGATAATATGTTATACGCTACCATTTAAATATATATATGCAACTAAAATATTTAAAGTTTACAGGTTTTATTAGCTGAACCAAGTACACTCACAAATGAGAGCATTCGTTATTTGTCATTGGGACCGAAGAAGCATGCAAAGACTTGGCCCGGCTATTCGTTAATGGCTTCAAGTTTAAGACAACTCAACATCCTATAAATGCCGAATTTCTCAATGACGGCTTCAGTACGAAGGATTCTGGTGTTTGCATAAGAGGCACAATCTATGACGACGAGCCGGACTTTGACTATTATGGAGTACTTCGGGATATTTAGAATTACAATATAGTTCCCCATTTGATATGCATATTGTTATGTTCAAATGTGAGTGGTTCGATACGACACCAAATATCGGTTGGAGAATTGATAAACAATTTGGATTCGTCGATATACATCATCGCAGGAGGTATAGAGGGTCCGACACGTTTGCGATAGCAAGTCAGGCTGTTCAAGTCTACTATACAAGCTACCCAAGGCGTCGTAGAGATCGCTTTGACTGGTGGGCATATGCAAGATTAAATCTAGAAATACATTCACGTTGGAGACCCAGCATACCAAGAGACCAAATCGAAAAGCCCCAATACTTGGGACAACAGTCTTGTGACATGGATGTTGAATTAGAGGTTGATATACCTCTTGCTGATGAAAATAGAGGGGAGAAGAGTTGATATACAAGACTTAGATGTCAACCAGGGAGAAAGAGCGTCTTGTCCCAAGTATTGAGACTGAAGAAGAAGAAGAACTTTATGAGGATGAGGATGAGGATACAGCTGAATTCGACGATGAGGATGATGATGATGATGAGGCCGAGGCCGAGGAAGAGGACGATGACGATGATTAAATATCGCTATATTTCAGTTGTATCTTGAAGCACCCAATATCTAGTCTCGAATCCTAAATTACCCTATTACATTTGGATTTACAATTACAAGTCTAGTGGAACACAAGATGCCCTTTCATCAAAAGTTACAAGAATTGTACTTTGTTGTATTGGTGCATGATTTTATCAGATTTTGTGTATCTAGCTTTTATTCGTACTTCACTTCTGATTGTAATACTTATTTCAGTTTGGGATATTTGCGTATTATTGTATGAGTTTCTTTTTGCAGATGGCACTCCTAGGCCTACTCGTCTGGGCGGCACTCATCGCCCTGCTGCTGGTATGGATATGTTTAGTTTTATATTCATTTATAAATCTATGTTGTCGGTATTTTGTTTATGTGTTCTATTTACAGGGCATGGTTGCGAGCACCCTACTGGTGGTGCTGGCCGTGGTCGTGGCGGCGGCGGCGGCGGTGGTGGTGGTGGTCGTGGGCGTGGGCGTGTGGCGTGGTGGTAGCGTCGTGGTCGCCAGCCGCATTCCCCGGATGTGACCTCCGATCCCGACTTGGAGAGCCCGACACAGGCTCTTCCCGCCGTCATTCTTCCTCGGTGCCACCGACATCGTGTCGAGGCCTGTGACTCCATCCGCTAGCGGATCCGTTTCGCCACCGATGTACCAGCGGATGCCAGCAGATGCAGCAGGGGCCCATTTACTGCAGGGTGGGCCTCGGAGTACCCCGGGATTCAGTTTCATCCTGTTATCGGGGAGTACATGCGCGGACCCGCGATCCCCGACGCCACCAGAGAGGCTGGTGGGCGAGTTCCGACGAGAGCTATGGCCCGCTGGTGAATCGTAAGTAAATTTAAGTTAATTTATTAAATTTGTTTATTCATTTATTCAAGTTAATAATCCAGTCGTTGCTTCTTTATAGGTTTTCCCGTGGGATGCTGCCCGTATTTTAGGGCGCATTATCCGGGATAACTACCATGGCCCCTACCTCAATTTTTCTGAGGTGCCTCAGGACATGAAGTACGTCTGGCTCGACGAGATGAGGTATAAATCCGTCGATGAATTATTAATTATTCTTTAAATCATTAAATTTTTTATTACTGATATTTGAATTTGTATGTCAGAGGACGTTCTGGTGGCCCCCCCATCGCGAGGAGGCGATCCGCAGGACCTACAAAGCCGTCGCCGGGAAGAAGATACGGGATGCGGTGTACGACCTTCGTACGGCGCATACGAGGAAGGACTGGATCCGGGCGGAGTACTATGAGCAGATGTTGGAGAAGATGGATACTCCGCAGTTCAAGCTGAAATCGGAGAAGCTAAGGCTAATCGATAGGCCGCGGGTCTGCATACGGGGGGATCAAGGCCACGCATCGACGCGTGCATATTTGGTGAGATAGCACAAATTCAAATTCATTCTATTATTTAATTTCGTACTGTTAATAACGATTTATTAAATTCTACGTATGCAGGCCCAACGGGCGGTAAAGCAGGGGAAAGCGGCGGAGACGGTCACCGCTCACGATGTATTCGTACATACGCACAAGAGGCGGAAGGACGGAGCTTCGTCGATGCGAGGCCGAGGAGACTGATGTAAGTACTTACGTTTATGAGATTTATGTTAGAAATATTAATTGTTAAGTTAATTAATAAACTTAGGATTCAGACTATAACTTAGGGAAACATAGGATTTAGATTATAACTTAGGAAAACTTATAGTATAAACACATTCATTGGATACGCTGCGTATCGTGAGGGCACTTAGTCGCTTGAGATCGAGCCCCCTTCCGAGAAGTCGGCGAAACGACGCCCACCCCAGACGCACTCTCTATGGCCGCTCGCTACACGACGTATTCGTAGAATCCGTCGCGGCGTTAGAAAGGGCGTCTACGGCTTAGGTTCCATGGCGCCCTCGTTGCAGCCGTCCCCGAGATATCTACCCGCCTCCGCCTCCCCCAGCGCCCCCGGTTGCGATGTGAGGCGCAGCGGCGACTCTGACCTCCGCGGTGTCAGATTTGCGGGCGATAGTGTTTGGGGAGCTATCCTCTGCTCCCGGTTCGTCTGCTCCCGTCCGTCTGCTAGTGCTCCCGTTTCATCTGGTGTGCTCCCGGTCCGTCTACTGCTTCTGCCGGTGCTTCGGATCGACCTGGTCCTTCTTCCCCCGGACGGCTTTCGTTTAACCGCTCTGCGACTCGCATCGTATCGGATAACACCATCTTGACTCTCCTTGACATGTTGTCGCCAGAGCAGCTACACGCGCTTCCAGACCATGTCTTGTCCCTGCCGGCACCACGGTGGAGGAGTACATACGCAAAGCGATGCGGCGGCACGGCACGAGACGATCCGACGGACGGGGTTTGATTTTGTTTATGTTGTTGGTTTTGTAGACATTTGGATACATTGGTTCGGATATTTTTTTTATGTTTGGATATTTAATGTTGGATATTGGATATATTGTGTTGGTAATATTTTGTTGGATATTGTACGTTGGATATTGGTGTCGGATATGGATATTTTGCATATGGATATAGGTGTTGGATATTGGATACGTTGGATATTCGTGTTTATGGATATGGTGTTGTATATGGATATTTACATGTTTGATATTGTGTTGGATGTGTTGTATAAACAGGAAGAGTCTGTTTGCAGTATTTTTTTTTCAAAATTAGAAGTTAGCGACGGACTGGCGACCACTCAGCGACGGATAGTCCGTCGCTAACTGAGAAACTGAGGTTAGCGACGGAGTGGCGACGTAAAAACCGTCGCTACCTGGAGCATTTCAATAAAGCGACGGATTGGCGACGGACGATCCGTCGACCTGGCTGTTTGATGTCCATAAATTTTAGCTTTTGCGACGGATTGGCGACTAACTTACGACGGACTGGCGACAAAGTCCCGACGGACTATCCGTCGCTAACTGTAGGAATTTAATGTATCGACGGATTGGCGACGTAATATCCGTCGCTACCTGAGAATTTTACATTGAGCGACAGTTTAGCGACGGAATGTCCGTCGACCTGGTTCTGTTTGATGTCCATTAATTTTGCAGTTAGCGACGGATGTTTTGTCGCTAATACGACGCTAATCCGTCGTACACCTCGCGGATTAGCGACGGCATAACGACGACCCTGCCGATGGGAAAATCTCTGATACGCTTTTACCGACAAATTTACGACGGATTAGCGACGGATATTGCGTATCAGAAAACCTGATACGGTTTTGCCGACTCTTTAGCGACGGAGTTTTCCGTCGCTAACCCTATATCCTGATACATGTTTTGACGAAGCTAGTCGGTAATCCGTCGCTATATATATTTAAATGCGCCGACGGTATTCCGTCGCTATCGTCGCTGAGCGAAAGAGCGACGGATATGTTTTAGCGACGAGGTTATTCCCGACGGCTGTTTTACCAAAATATCCGTCGTAATCCGTCGGTATTTATTTTGGCGACGGACTATCGACGGATAAGGCCGTCGGTAAATATATTTTTTGGTAGTGTGAGTCCTCGGAACCGCTCTAAATCTGGCCATGCAAAACCAGAGAGGTTAGACCTCTAATAGCAAGTACCACAAGGAAGCACGATGAGGAATTAAAACCAGTAATAAGAGAATACGATAAGTAGATCTCTGCTTGCCACTGGGATTCCCATAACATCACGACACTTCGAACCAACCTCCCAACCAACAAGGACAGAAGTTGGCCCGTCATGCCCTGACATTCTGATCATCTCAGTTAGGTAACAGAGTAGGTACAGTACACAAACAAATCAATTTAACGGCCATGCAACTACTACTACGGTTTGCTACTGTGAGTTCTAAGTTATCCTGGAATTAGCAATAAAGGATTCCTCAGTTCCTACTATGTGCAAGCAAGGCTAGTTTACCCAGTCAATCAATTGTGCCAATCATGAATTAGACGAGTCCCAGCGGGATGCCCGTCATCAATATACAATATACAATAGATAATATAACCAGATACCGCTCCCTGCCCGTGTGGCAGATTTGCAGTATCTGTGGGGACCAACCGGCCTGTCGGGCACTACTAGTCCCAAGAGGGCTGCCATGTAAGAACTCGGAAATCCATTCTCTCCATGCAATCATTATTTTATTTAACTTAATAGTCTCTACGTTGAGTGAATCCCATGCCGTGGATCATGGTCATTCAAATGAGTACTTTCGTACGGGGTACGATATGCACAACTCTACAACGATGCCCGTGCGGTTAGGTTGTAGGTCTTACATAGCGTAATGCAACAATCCAAACTAACCACGGAATAATCATGCCTTGACCATAAAGTACACATGCTTCTTTTATAGAAAATAAATAATAAATAAATTGAAGCCTGTATGTGTGCCTGTATGTCATATTCGGGATCGACCATCGATTATATAGTTCATAGTTAATATGAACGTGTCTCATTCATTCAATTTAATAAGACGACTAGCCATCTCTTAGTTCCAACTAGGAACGCATGATCAATTATTAGTCAAGTAACAGTCGGGGTCAATTCGTGACAAGACATAAAAGTCAAATTAGTATTAAGCATGGTCGAGTCCATAACTAGTATAAAATAGTTGGTAACATATTCTTGAAGCCAAGGAAAAGATCTACAAATTTTATGTTGGGAGTTAGAAGAACTTCTAGCCATAATTCAGTCAAAATAGGACATATAACAGTCAGAAACAAACAAATAGGCATTATGCGGCCTATTTGCGACATGCATGCAGACTAACTGTGACATGCGCTCATACGGCATATGCGGCCCAACTGCGACACCATATGCGGCTTAACTGCGACATGCGGCCTATGCGGCCCAACCGCGACATCTATGCGGCCTACTGCGACATGCGGCCTATGCGGCCCAACCGCGACACCATATGCGCTCAACTGCGACATGTGCCTCATGCGGCCCAACCGCGACATCTATGCGGCTCAACTGCGACATGCGGCCTATGCCCCAACCGCCGACATCTATGCGGCTCAACTGCGACATGTGCCTTATGCGGCCCAACCGCGACATCTATGCGGCTCAACTGCGACATGTGCCTCATGCGGTCCATTCGTGACACCTATGCGGCTCAACTGCGATATGTGCCTTATGCGGCTCATTCGCGACACCATATGCGGCTCAACTGCAACATGCGGTTCATGCTGCAGATGAACATAGAAGTTTGACCAAATTGTTTTGGCCATAACTTTCTCAAATAAATCGGAATCTAACTTTTCAAAGCCAAACTTTGGTAGAATTAAATTCTCTACAACATGGAACCACTTATTTTTGAAAACAACAAAGTTTGATAGATCAAAACCATAAAAATCCATATGAAACCAAAACTTAAAACTTAGATCTACACCCAACCATCCATGGAAATCAAGACTTCAAGACCTAAACTTGTAGAGGAAGAGAAGATGAACAACATAGACTAAAAATAAATAGGGATGCATGAAATCCCTCATGGTGTGCAAGATGTACTTGCCTCTCCAAATGGGTGGGTTAGGGTTTGGTGGAGGAGTAAATGTGAATGAATGAAGAGAGAATGAAAGAAGAAGTTTTATATCAAGGTCAAGTGCATCTCCACCATCCATCCTACTCCATCAAATCCTAGCCACCCATTCCTTTCCATGTTGAACCAAGCCAAACCAAGTTGGCTCACCATGAACCGAAATGAATCAAGAGCCAAGAAAAGCAGAAAATAAAATACAGAAAAATAATTAGCATGAAATTAAAAGAATTAAATATAAAATAAATGCATGACAGATACTAATAATTCGGGCAAGCGGTATACGTATAAAAATACGCATTCCGGGAACGGGGAGTGACATTCACTCCTTGTAGTGCTGTTCTCTACCGTACTTTCTGTAAGCAACCAGGAATTTACTCTGCCTGAGAACTCATTAAGGCATTTAAGCCAACCTTCCCAGGATCCGTTTTTCGCAGAAAATAACAGTAGACAACAGTGGTTGTAGGTCCGTAACCTTTCCATGCCCAATAGAACATGTACCCACCGTTCCTAATATTCTTCCGATTAGTGGTCCTCCCTTGAACCAAAAGCTAGATGCCTATTAGATTTCTCTTTGAACTATTAGCATAAAACTTTATGATAGGAATACAATAATACAATATCAGAATGCCTTTAAACCCATTTTACAAGCTGTGTTATCGACTAGCTGGCGCTTGAGGCCCTTGGTGAACGGATCTACCAGTTCTCTTGACTCCGAACATCAATCACTGCAATAACACCCCCTTGATGAGATCGTGTACTGCCCTGTGCTTCAACCGCACAGTCCTTTTATTTCCGTTGAAGAGGTCATTTGATGCCATCGCCGCAGTCGCCTGGTTGTCGCAGTATATCGTATCGCCGGTATTTGCGCCCTAACTACTGGAAGATCATACATGAGCTCCCGAAACCATTCTGCTTGCTCGGCTGCGGTATCAAGTGCAAAGAACTCAGATTTCATGGATGACCGTGAGAGCATAGTCTGCTTCTTCGACTTCCACGATATAGCAGCTCCACCCATTGTGAAAATGAATCCACCTGTGGACCTCTCGCTCTCCACCTCTGAGCACCAGCTGGCATCACCGAAGCCTTCCACTACTAGCGGATCTCCGTTGTAGTACAGTGCATATGTCTGAGTCTTCTTGAGATATCTCATAACCCGTTTTACAGCTTTCCAGTGTTCAACACCTGGGTTGCTCGTAAAACGACTCAGCATTCCCACGGCGAAAGCTATGTCAGGCCTTGTGGCAGTAGGAGCATACATCAAACTCCCGATTACGCTTCCATACTCCAGCTGCCTGACGCTTTTCCCTGAATTAGGCTTCAGCTTCAGATCACACACCTGTACGGCGTATCGATCCCAGGAAGATTCCGATATCCATAACGAGTGATCATTTTCTCAATATAATGAGACTGTGACCACTACTAAATACCCCACTTTACCGACGGACATTTAGCGACGGACGGATTCCGTCGCTAATAGCGACCAATTTTCGACATCTTAGCGACGGATTAGCGACAGACAACACAACATAATTTTTTTCAAATTTAAATGTAAAATTTGTCGGGTTTCCGTCGCTAAGTCGACGAACATTAGCGACGATTATTTTTCATCGCTTATCCGTCGCAAATGTTGGCGGCAAAATCTTTATAACATTGGCGGGAACTTTGGCGACTACCTAGCGACGGATATAGCCGTCGGAAAATACCTTTTAATTGGCGACGGTTTAGCGACTACTTTATTCCGTCGCTATTCCGTCGCTAGATTCTGTGCCCTAACTTAATTGAACCGACGGGGGGGAATTTTTCATTCCCCCCAAAACTCTCTCTCTCTCTCTCGCGGCTCTCCCTCTCTCGCACGCGGCTCTCTCTCTCTCTCTCGCGGCTCTCTCTCTCTCTACTACAGGTCTCTCTCTCTCTCTCTCTCTCTCTCTAATTTCTCTAATTTTGTGTTTTGGGCCGGAGGGGGGGGAGTGGGGGGGGGTCGGCTTCGCGGGGGGTGGAGAGGGCGGGGGGGGTGGTGAATGGTCAGGGGGTCGGAGGGTGTGGGGGGGGGCAGGCGTGGGGGGGTGGAATGGGGTCGGGGGTCGGGGGGTGGGGAAGGGGGGGGGTCGGGGGGTGGGGGTGGGAGGCAGGGGAGGGGGTGGGGGGTGTTGAATGGGGGCAGGGGGTCGGGGGGTGGGGTGGAGAGGGCAGGGGGGGTCGGGGGGTGTTGAATTTCCTTCCTGTCACCCAACTGGAACCAAACCTGAGATATTCTCACTGTCATTGATTTCAAATTCCTGAACACATGTACACAACACAAAATCTGATATTTCATCCTAACCTACTACACTCTCCTGCCACCTTTGTACACAACACAAGCATGTTGGACTTGAATGTATAACATATCCAAGTAGTTAATGCATCATGATACTTTATGTCCTAACCATTGATGAACATATGCAAGTTAAATAATGATGAAATGCATGGTTTATAATATATGTAATGTAGGAATACACGTTGGTAATGTAGAATATTGACATGTATGTATAATGTATCTAATTGATTTTTAACCCATGTCTACTATATATGTGTAGGCAAGCATGAGATTATGAAATATAGGCCATGTATATAATGCTGGTATATAGGAATGCATGTAGGTAGGCAATGATATAAAATATAATGTAGTGTACAATGCATGTGATAGTGTAAGTTAATGAGTGGTATATATATGCAAGTTATAAATGCAATGTTGGATAATATGAGAATGTAATGTCAACATGTATATATATGTAATATGTGTTCTCTATAGACGCTCAGTACATGGACTGAATTCGATAATATGTAACATGTATATATATGTAACATGTATATATGTAACATGTACATGGACTGTATATATATGTATATATATGTAACATGTATATATGTAATATGTTGGATAATATTTCTTAATTATGCAATGAGCAAAGCTCAGTACATGGACGGTAACAAAATTAAGTGTCCATGTGTTAAATGTCACAATAGACGTTACGAAGAAGTGGTGACTGTGAGAGATCATTTGACCCGTAAGGGTTTCGTACGTAATTACGGCCTGTGGTCATCGCAAGGTGAACTATATTCGGAAAGACAGGCTGCGGAAGCTGCTACTTATGCTTTTGATGATAATGCTGCAACGGATGTCATCGAAGACCACGGATGCTCTGTTGATTATGGAGATCTGCAGAACCTTGCACGAGATATGGTGTATGATGCGGCAGGGCCTAATTTTGATCCGGAGGATCCTAATTCCGAGGCGAAGGAGTTCTATGACATGTTTCAGGACGCAGATACTTCTCTATATCCTGTTGTGAGACTCATTCCGCACTGTCAGTGACGATGCGGTTGTTGAACATAAAGTCTGATTTTAACTTGCCACAAGCTTGCTATAATCGGATCACAGAAGTAATCAAGGAGGTGTTACCGAAGGAATCAAAAGAGCTACCAAAAAACTTCTACAAGTCAAAGATGATGGTCCGACAACTGGGACTGGGGTACGAGAAGATAGATTGTTGTCGCAACGGATGCATGTTGTACTACAAAGAGAATTGCGTATCAGAAAGTTGCAGCTTCTGTAATGCGGATCGTTACAAGCCAGTACAGGGAAAAGGAAAGTCGACTAGAAAACGACGTCCTTACAAGTATATGCATTACTTGTCGATCACGAAGCGCTTGCAGAGGATGTATATGTCTCTAAATACAGCAGAACACATGACGTGGCACAGCGAAGAACGCATAAAGGACGAAGGAGAATTGTCACATCCTTCGGATGGAGAGGCGTGGAAACATTTTGATTTGTGTCATCCAGATGTTGCTGCAGAGCCTAGAAATGTACGCCTGGCGCTATGTGCTGATGGCTTCGCCCCTTTCGGACAGTCGGGATCTCAGTACTCATGCTGGCCGGTCATTCTTACCCCTTACAATCTGCCACCATGGATGTGTATGAAGACTCCTTATATGTTTCTGACAGCTATCATACCCGGTCCTAAAAATTCGACGAATAACATCGATATATATTACAGCCGTTGGTGGATGAGCTGAAACAGCTGTGGGAGATCGGCGTCACGACCTATGATATTTCCAGGAAACAGAACTTTCAGATGAGAGCTTCACTCATGTGGACAATCAATGATTTTCCAGCATACGGTATGCTGTCGGGATGGAGTACGCACGGCAACATGTCTTGTCCGATATGCATGGAAAATAGTAAGGCGTTCCGCCTTAGGCATGGAGGAAAAACTTCTTTCTTTGACTGTCACCGTCAATTTCTGCCCGCGACCCATCCTTGGAGAAAGAATAAGGACGCGTTCAGATATGGAAAACAAGAATTTTCTCAACCTCCTGCCAGATTTTCGGGATACGATATTTGGGAAGCTGTAAAGGAATTGCCCACCGCAATGGAAGATCCATCGAACCATCGTGTCGAGGGGTTCGGACAAAGCCATAACTGGACCAAACGGAGTATCTTCTGGGACTTGCCTTATTGGAAGATAATCTTATAAGGCATAATCTTGATGTCATGCATATCGAAAAGAACGTGTTCGATAATGTCTTCAATACCGTAATAGATATTAAAGGAAAGACGAAGGACAATCCAAAAGCAAGACAAGACATAGCCGAGATATGCAAGCGTTCTCATCTGAACTTGATACAAAGGGGTGCTGGTGGACAATTAAGTAAGCCTATAGCGCCATACACATTGAGCAAGGAAGATAGATTAATAATCTGCAAGTGGATATCTAATTTAACCGTAATGCCGAGGTCCGCCTGGTACCGGATACTGCGCTCATTGGGCTCATGGACATGATGTCGGCAGAGCAGCTCCACACGCTTCCAGAGCATGTGTTGTCCCAGGTGCCGGCGTACATGGTGGAAGAGTACATCCGCAGAGCCGAGGCGGCACCGAGACGACCACGCGATCCATCTCCGGAAAAATGATATTGTACTGTTTTTTGATATTATGAATTTGGATATTTGGATATTATGAATTTGGATATTTGGATATTTGTTATTGGATATTTGATATTGGATATCATGAATTTGGATATTTGTTGATCATGTAATGTTTGGATGGATATTTGGATATTTGTTGATCGTACATGGATGTTTGGATATTGGATATTATGAATGTGTAATATTTACGAAAAGGAAATAGAATGTTTCTGTAATTTTTTTTAATTGATGTTACATTTAGCGACGGACTAGCGACTAACTAGCGACGGATTATATAAATATTTGCAGTTACCGACGGAAGCGCGACGGAATATCCGTCGCTAACTGGGTGATATAAAATATTTTGCAGTTACCGACGGAAGAGCGACGGAATATCCGTCGCTAACTGGGTGATATAAAATATTTTGCAGTTACCGACGGAAGAGCGACTACCTAGCGACGGCGAATCCGTCGACATGGTTCTGGAAATATGGTAGGTTTCCAGAGACTTAGCGACGGATAGTTGGTCGCTAATCCGTCGCTAATCGGTCGAGGATGACGACGGACTAGCGACGGATGAGCGACCAATTATCCGTCGACATGGTTCTGGAAATATGGAAGCTTTCCAGAACCAGGCCGACGACCTACCCGTCGCTAATACGTCGCTATAACGTCGAGGTTAACGACGGAATGGCGACGGAATAGCGACTGATTTTGCGTATCAGGAACCTCTCTGATACGCTTTTACCGACCTATTGACGACGGATTAGCGACGGATATTTTAATATTATATGGCATGTAAACCGACGGGAACATGTCGCTAATCCGTCGCTAAGTAGGTGAAAGACAACCGTCGCTAACCAGTCGCTAGTCCGTCGAATAATTATTTGTCCGACAGCTTAGCGACGAACATTTTTTAGCGACGACGTTTTTCCCGACGGCCATTTTCATCAAATATCCGTCGCCACTACGTCGGTAAAAAATGTTACCGACGGATAAGCGACGGATCTGGCCGTCGCTAAAGTTGGTTTTTTTGGTAGTGGACAGCGCTAGTCCAGTGTCTGTCCGGATGATTTTGATCCCTAAGATCACATCAGCTTTCTCCAAGTCCTTTATATTGAACTTGCTCGAGATGAATTTCTTTGTCTCCGTGACACAGCTCATATCCGTACCTAGATAAGCATGTCGTCCACGTACAAAACAAACGATCACACCTCTTCCATCAGCGAACTTCGTGTAAACACACTTGTCCATCTCGTTGACCATGTAGCCATTTGACCTTATAACTTTGTCAAATTTTCATGCCACATCTTGGGAGCCTGTTTAAGATCGTACAAAGATTTTACCAACTTGCAGACTTTGTCTTCAAGACCCTTGACGACATATCCCTCTGTCTGTTGTATGTATATCTCTTCGGTCAGCTCGCCATTTAGGAAAGCCGTTTTCACATCCATCTGATATATCACCATCTTATGTATTGTTGCAAGAGCAACCAACACTCTGATGGTGGTCATCCGGGCTACTGGAGCATATGTGTCAAAGTAGTCAATCTCATGCTTCTGAAAAATCCCTTGGCTACCAATCTAGCCTTGAACTTGTCAATAGTTCCGTCTGCTTTCATCTTCTTCTTGAAGATCCATTTGCATCCGATGGGTTTGCTCCTTCAGGAAGATCAACCAACACCCAAGTGTTATTTGAGGTGATGGAATCAATTTTATTGTCAATCGCCTCCTTCCAAAAAATTGCGTCTCTGGTCTTCATGGCCTCATCATAGGTAAGCGGATCTGCTTCCACATGATAGGTGACAAAGTCACTTCCGAAGTCCTTCGGCCTCCTCATACGCTTAGCTGACGGCTCAGCTTGTTCTGGTTCAATCGTTGTTTCAACAACAACATCTTCTTGGACCACATCTTCATTGAAGACTTCAGTTTCCTGCGCACCCTCAATGTTCTCCAGTACATCCGCAAGAACAATATTCTTGTGTCTTGCAAATTTGTCTTCAAAATATTCTGCGTCGCGAGATTCAATGATATGATTTGACTCAATATCAAGAAATCTCCGAGCATCACTCTTCTCGGCATACCCCAAGAAGATCGTCTTAGTAGTCCTTGTCCCAAGCTTCTGAATCTTCAGATCTGGAAGCTTGACGTATGCCAGACATCCCCACACTCGAATGACATTCAAGTTAGGTCTGACCTTGAACCAGAGTTCATGAGGAGTAACGTCTGAAGTTGCATGAGGCACTCTATTTAGAATAAAAGTGGCCGTCAATGCAGCTTCTCCCCAGTAGCACTTAGGAAGGCCAGCAGTCAACAACATTGAGTTAATCATTTTTGTTAACGTTCTGTTCTTCCTCTCTACTACTCCGTTTGATTGAGGAGAGTACGGAGCCGTAGTCTCATTGACAATTCCATATTCTTTGCAGAACGATGCGAATTCATGAGACCTGTACTCCCCACCTCGATCACTTCTTATTATTTTGAGTTGTTGTCCAGTCTGCCGCTCAGCTTCGGCTCTGAACTCCTTGAACTTCTCGAATGCTTCGTCTTTAACCTTCAGCAAGTAGAAGAACGCATACTTTGAGAAGTCATCGATGAAGGTTATGAAATACTTCATCCGGGCCTTTGTAGAGAACTGTTTGAAGTCACAGATATCGGAGTGTACCAACTCCAGAAGATCTGTACTTCGATTAACCCGAGGAAATGATTTCCTTGTGATCTTTGTTTGAACACAAACTTCACATTTCTCTACCTTACCCCCACACTTGGAGATAAGTCCTAGACTAGACATTTTGTTTATTCGTTTACAATGAACATTTTCTAGCCTATTATGCCACAACTCAATAGTATAAGCAGAAGGAGTGATTGCATTAATTACATTAATTACATTGGACTGATTCACAAGCTGAATTTTGAACATCCCTTCGGTACAAAAAGCTTTTTCGAAATATGTTCCCTTAATAGACATCACCATCTGGCTAGCATTGATGTCCATCCTGAGGCCTGCGTTGCATAGTAGGCCTCCTGGGATCAGGTTCTTGGCGATAGCAGATACGTGCTTCACGCCTTGAAGCGTCGGAGACTTCCCTGAAGTCAGCTTCAACACCACCGTCCCGATCCCGAGCACTTCAGCTTGTGCCTGGTTCGCCATCATAACCACTTTAGAAGTAGGTGTGTAGGTGGTGAACCACTCCTTACTGGAGCAGACATGGCAGGAGGCTCCATTGTCTACCCACCAGTCAGAGTCAGTTCTTACCGCATCAACCTGCGCAATCATAGCAACAACGTCAGTGATCATAGATACCTTACTAGGGTCTCCTTGCTCTGATTGCTTGGTCTTTGCTTTGCATTCACTTTTGAAGTGGTCCTTCTTGCCATACTTGAAACAAGGCATCTGAGACTTTGGCCTAGCCGATGTGGGACTAAAATTCACAATGAAAGGCCAAATCCCAATATAGTTATCCTAGTCATGCATTATGCATAACCTGTACGAGGGCGATGTGGACATTCAATGTTGACCCAAAGTTAGAGTTGGATGAGATTGCAGAAGAGAAGATGTTGGTTTGTTTGGTTTGATGATTTCACTTTATTTCACATGTAGTTATTTCAGTAGTTAGCTGTGTTGGACTCCATTGGCTATCTGCTTGTTATCATTTCTATTCATGTTTATAGTTCTATTTGCTTCATATGGATGAATTAGTTGTTGTTCTGATACTGTGATCTGTGTTTAATGTTTACTGATGTTAAGGATGAGACGATGTATATACACATATCCACATATGAATGTTGTTGGAAGAAGATTTGCTCGGGACTCCATTTGGCCCAAGGGCCTTTAGAGTTCCAACACAAAAACAAAAAGTCAAAAAGAGAGCCTTACGAATTTCATTAGAACGGACGAACGAAAGCTAATAAAAGTGTCACTACGTCCGTTAGGTGAGCTTGTCCAAGTGAAGGAAGGACCAACAAGACTCCTAAATCAACGAATCCGCGTCTATCAATCCTTTTCTGAGAAAACTAAACACATGCTCATTGAAGCCCGTATAGAAATCTCCTAGTAAACGCCATCGCATACTTCTCACACGCCTCACAAAATAATGAAGTTTTTAATTGATATTTATAGTTTTTAATTGATATTGAGGGCTTACATAAGCAAAACTTAAACAGTGAATTTTAGTAAGGAAGGAAAAATTTAACTGATTTGCACTCTTTTTTTTTTATAGAGAATTTGTATACAAAGGGATGATGCACCACTGGACTTGGCATCCCAGGAGAACATGAGGAAGACGCCAACTCCAATGATGTCCCTTTATGTGAGAGGAAAATGAGACGACATTAGAGTTGGCTTTCCGTAAAAGAAAAGGAATGGGATGCCAACTCTACTGGCACCCTACTATTATTATTAATAAAACCCACACACCATGTTATTATTATTTTGATCGTAGGAATAAAAATTATGAGTGGATATAATAAACTTATTGAAAGTTTGACCAAGCTGACCCACAACTTCCATTTAGTGACATCAATATAATAATTTAAAAAAAAATTAATATAGTATGCTTGATTTTGAAATGGGTCCCTTTATCTATCCTCCTCATCATCATGGTAACGGTAAGTCATGCTATTATCATCTGGACACCGCCTTACAGACCGCAGTGTAAATCGCGTTGTAAATCGTGTGACAGGTGTTCGAACCTGATTGGTCGGACTTTATTGTCTATATTAGCAGGAGGAGGGTGACGTCAACAAATTTGGTCCGACCAATCAGGGCCGAGTGAGTCTTAGGTGGCTCCTATGTGGCATGAGTCACAAGACAATGTCTTGTTTATGTGACAAAATTATATCTCAAAAGACAATGAGATAGAAAAGCTCTCTCCAATGCAAAAGTATTGAGGAGACAATAAAAAGTATTTTTTTCAACTTTCAAGGCAACTCCTCCACTTCTTCAACTTTTTTATAAATATTTCTATTCATAATTGATATGTGGAGCCAAAGTCATTGTGAAGTGCATTATCTAGATCTAGACAACCAACTTCACATTCTCCTTGCCATGTCATTGCTATGTCAACTTTATGTTTTATTCTACATTTACACTGGAGAATAATTTTTGGAATGAAAGTTTGTCATTCCTATGTGGCAACCATTTTTTTTTCTAAACTCCCGATAGGGTTGGAGATGCTTCAGTTCTTGGGGGCATCACACAAGATTACGTTTTCAAAAAGAGTATGTATCATTGGAGATAAAGTTTCATCCCTTTATATGCAAATTTTTTAAATTTTTACTATGGCTACAAATTAGTTAAATTTCTCTCCTCACTGAAATTTTCTGAAACTTAAAAAACCAATATTCATTTTATCCAACGATCCACTGGAGAAGAAGACCTTTACTTTGTTATTCAACAATTTTTTTGAGATTCCGTAACCTTCAAACTCTACTGAAGACTACATTTTCCTCCGCCTCAAAATATGCTAGAAACACCCGTTGTTCTCCAATCATGCTCTCTCTCCCTCTCTCTCTCCCATCACCATTCACCATCATGGCTTCTTCTACGCCAAAATCCCCATAATTATGAGATTTTTGCTGACCCAACAGTAATGTTTTCTCCATCGATCACGAAAATTAAATAGTTCCACATGGACTACCATGACAATTACTTATATCAAGAAACCAAATATTATTAGAAATGAACAACTCGAGAAGTCACACCGCTAATAATACTTATAGACTACTTGGCCTCGCAAATCAGGATACCGGAGCCCCCGGCTCTTCCTACCAGTCGAGTTCATTTTGTGTAGTTCTTGAGGGCCGCGTGGGGCTGAGCCGCCACCGCGGCAGGGGCGGGCTCGGCCGCGGGCGAGGGCGGGACGGGAGCGCCGAGGAGCTCGTGGGGGAGGTCCTTGATCCCCTTGAGCTCGAAGGTGTAGAAGAGCTTGAAGGGGAAGACGAGCTGCTGCAGCTTGACCTGGCCGTAGGCGCCTTCGAACGCGCCCGAGCCGCCGGTCACGGCAAGGTACGAGTCCTCGTAGGTCAGGTACGGGCCCTGCACGGAGATGTGGCCGTACTCGCCGAAGTAGAAGCTGTACATGGCCTCGTACCGGTCCCCGTTGCGCTCGGGAACGTGCTGGATCAGCGTGCAGAGCCCCGCCGTTATCCCCAGCCTCTTCTCCAGGTTGCCATGGTAGACCTGAAATCGGTACAACAATACGAAAATTAATATAATTGAAGAATTTGAATGTAGGGTTAATAACTAATGCAAGTGTTATGTAAACTCTATTCATAGGTTCTAACATATTGTGTCAATTCTACAATACTCATAAGATGAACTGATTTCAAATCCTTTTACAACACAATTGGACTCGCTAGGAGTATAGGGCAGTGCTAGAGGGACCGTGATTTGTGACCATGGTCCTCCTAGCCCGCAAGCCACGCGTCGGCTCTCCATTGGAAGGGGATCCGAAATTTCGAGGGTGTGTCCTGAAGGGTGAGAGGAGGCGAATTTGTGTGTGTGGATAGGGGCAGGACACGTCAGCGCGGGGACGGCTGCGATCAACCCCCCCCCCCCCCAAATGTGGGTAAAAAGGAGTTTCCGAGGAGTATTAAGGCCTCATTTGCTTCTCGGAAGGAAAATCAATGCTCTGGTCTTTTGATTTCTAACATCGTGAAAATCCAAAACTAATGAATATGATAGTCAATAATACATATGAGTAGAGCTATTGTCATCCTAAATTTTTGAAATAAATGTTTTAAAAGGAGGAACCCCCTTCCTCCATATTTTCCTCTAGCAAGAAAATAGTTTTAAAGTTTGAGGCTGCCAAACAAAGGAAAGGAACAACCTTTCTTTCCTAATTTCTTAAATCTTTGAAGCAAACATGACCTAAGTATTTTCTTAGAAGTATGGCTTTGTATCTAGATTCCTAGAAGACTTCAATATTATTGCTTTACTGATTCGTGTATACATATTTTAGTTTGGGTCAATGTGACTATGAAGGACAGTTTTTTTGAGAAATGAAAGTGAACGTATCCCAACTCTTAAATTATTAGATATCAAGATTAAACTCTTGCTAGGATGGATATGTTCTGTATAAAAATAATGGTCATTTATTGAAAAATACTCGAAACATCTTAATGTAAAATATGTCACACGGTTTTTAATCAGTCAATACATAAGGATACCAAAATCGTAGAAACTACCAAAACTAGCGCCGCTTCCAAACTACCGAAACCTTCCAAAATCAGCAATTAAGAAGGGGAAGGTCTTGCTGTAACAATGTAAGGCATCTCTATTGCAAGCACTTCTATCCTTGAAATATGGTAAGAGAAGATTTTTGGGCAGAATTTGCATCATAAAATAATATAAATTTCTTTAGAACTACAAACCACCACATTTTATGCAAATTTATTCAACATAGTTTTTTATATGCCAATAAATTCATGTAATCTTAATTACACTCAGGTAGTTGTGACCAGAGTCAGCTCCAAGCCTAAACCACCTAGGGATGGACCTAGGGCCCCAAATTTAAGGTGGTCCCAAAAATTTTGGTAGTGAAAAATCTTTTGTGGCCCAATTCAATTAAATATAGTATCCAAAAGCAATGAAAATTTTAGTAACCCAAAAGTATTAAAAAATCTTAGTTTCCGCTAAGTTGGAGTGTTCCTGTTCAATTTTTTTTGGAACTAAATTCAATTACAATTTTTTTTGGAACTAAATTCAATTACAAGATACTAAGACATTGGAAATTTAGTATCCAAAAGACACTGATATTTTTGTGGGAAAGATAATAGGTTGGAGTCTTTCTGTTGGAACCTTGTAAAATTTAGGAGCAACTGTAAAGTTTTGAGAGCCTTTATAAAATGGTTTTTTTTTTCTAAGGGCACCACACTTTTTACTTGGGGGCAGCCCAAAAATGTTCAAAAAAAATTACAAGTTTGCCATCAATTTTTTTACTTGCAGGCAGCCCAAGCCAGTCCTAGGACTGCCAGCAAGTTGGCAGGCAGTCCTAAAATACGTTAGAACTGCCAACTTATTGGCAGTCCTCCTCGAAGATTGGTCGGAGCTGGCCGGGGAGGGTAGTCCTCGGAGGAGGAGAAGAAGAAGAAGAAGAAGAAGAAGAAGAAGAAGCAGCAGCAGCAACAACAGATGGGAAGGAAGGCCCTTGCGTTGCGTAGCTCGTCGACGCCTGGCCCTTGCGCTGCGGAGCTCGTCGACAGCGTCCCGCCGCCGAGAGGACAGGTGGCAGCTCGGCAGCGCGAGGGGCCGGCTGTGCTGCGTGGTGCTAACGGAGTCCTTGGACGCGTTGGCGTACGCGCTGGAGGGATCGACTGACAAGTGGAGGCTCGTGGGGTCGATGGGGCTGGCGTGGTGGCCGTCGGCGGTGCCGGCGAGGTTCGAGAGCTGCTCGGCGACGAGGATTCAGGTGGTGCTGGAGGCGGAGGGGAACGTGGTGGTGGCGGATCTCGAACGGGAGAGGATTGTCAGCACTGCGGAGCTCCGGCAAGAGACGGCGGCGGCAGTCAAGGAGGAGGAGGAGGAGGAGAGAGGAGAGAGGAGAGAGAAAAACCCTAATGTTTGGCTGCCCCCAAGTAAATTGTGGGTGCCCTCCAGTAAAATCTCCACCTGCTTGGGCTGTCCCCAAGCAATTTTTGCGGTGCCCTTAGAAAAAATCTTATAAAATTTAGGAGGCTTTGTAAATTTGAGGGTCTCCTAATTTGTGGGAAGGCTTGCAAAATTTTACAAAAATCTCCTAAATTTTACAAAGGATCCCTCATTTTCAAGATGGCCTATGATCTCAAAAAAAATTGTTAGAGCCGGCCCTCGTTGCGATCACGTGGCAGCAGCAGATGGACATTTGGACTAAAATGATAAAGCGACACATAGTATTATTATTTTTTATTTCATTTCTTTGTAGTGATATGAAAACCGTTTCATATTTTTAATATTTAACTAGAACATGATTTGAACATGCTATGTCCATGGAACATAGTCACACAAAAAATTAAGTTAGTAAATTTAATTTTAAACTTATGCATACATACTACAACTGAATTGTATATGCATGCATAGTTGTATAATCACTGTACATTTTACATGAAAGTTTTAACAATAGTGAACGTGCTAACCGACTTTTTTAACAGGGGTGTAAATGAAAAAAAAAAATAGAAGAGAAGGAACTTGCCTTGTTGGTGAACGGCACTAGATCCCCCAACGAATTAACCGACTTCTGGCTCAGCCGGAGATAGGCCGGGCTCTCCCGATCCCTCTCGTTGATCTCGTACACGTACATCTTCTGCACCTTGGCTACATATTCACATAAACACCCCCCACACCAAACTTAATTTCCTCAATTCACAAACCAAAAGTTTTTTTTAAAAAATAAGGTTACTTAGTAATAGGCATCTAATATGTGATATTAGGATTTGAGTCTCTAAATTGTCCGTTCATCTTATTATGTAAACAGTAATTTGGAGACCCAAATGCTAACGTTGGACAATTTAAAAATTCAAACCTAATATCTAAATAATCCAAAAAATAAAAAATATTTAGTAATATGGGCTCACACAATAGTTGAAATTAGGATTTTGATCTCCAAAATGTCGGACACATGAATAATAATTTTAAGACTCACACACAAAAGTCAGATATTTGGAGACCCAAATTCTAATAATTAACTATGTGAGACCTTATTAGTAAATAACCCCAAAAATTAAAATTGCACAAAGTGCAATTAGAAGTTTACTTGGTCTGGATGGATCAGCAGCAGCCTTGTTGAGGGAGAAGAGGGAGGCCGCAATTTGCGAAGGAGGTTTCCGAGAACAAACCCCCAGTTTGGGGGTTTTGGGAAGAGGAGGTGCGAGTAGAGCTCCCGGCATGGCTCTGGAGTTGGAGAGGGACGACAGTCTCTTCGAGGAGGGGGTGGAGAGAATACAAGTGGAAGAAGTGGCAGTGAAGGAAGCCATGGAGAAGAAGAAGGAGGAGGAAGAAGAATGGAGAGCTTGATCTATGGAGGAGGAGGACTGGGAATTGACGAGTGAGGATGAGAGGGGTTTAAATAGAAGGAAGGAAAAAGGAGAATTTTTTTTGGTGGGAGAGAAATTGAGAATGACGGGTCAAAATGGAATATTTGCTTTTTCCGGGAGAGAAATAATTCGATTCACGCACTTTCTCGTAATAATTACTTACCATTTACTACAGAATTTGATCATGCGTCTTTTCCGGCACATGTTTGATATCTGTATTTGGTACGGTGCATTAACACTCTGGATTCATGTTGGGGCAAAAATAGTGAAAATATATCTAAATTTTTAAACTATTTTGTATAAACATAAGAGTATTTTTCTATTTTTTTAAAATAGTAAAAAAAATATGCTAGTTCTATATTTTGAATGTAAAATTTTTATAAATTATTCTGTTTAGAATCAATTTTGTCCTAGGCTACTATTACAAGATTTTTTTAATTATTTATTTTTGTCCAAATTTATGCCAATTAATTTCCTTTTCAACTTTTTTTTTAAATAGCAAAAATATATGCCAGTTTTTATATTTTGAATGATTTTTTTTTAAAATTATCCTGATAAGAATCGTTTTTGTCCTAGGCTACTAGTATCAGAATTTTTTAATTATTTATTTTTGACCAAATTAAAATTCAAATTTATGCTAATTAATTTCCTGCTCAACAAGTGCTATCACTTGATCATTCCTTTAGACCATCTTCCATAGGGAGATCTAAAATTTAGTTTATATTCTATTTGACATTGTACTCGAAATTGAGTTTGTATTCTACTTGACATTGTACTTAGGCATTTATATTCTAGTTGTTTCTACATAGAAATTATATATAAAAAAAATTCTACAATGGTTCTTCATTTCTATGCTAAGGAGACGTTTGGTATGCGGAATACTATATAGCCGAAAATTCTATATTCCCGAAAATCAAATTTCAAGTAATTAAATTTTCTGAAAAATTACATTCCCATGTTTGGTGGCTATATAAATATTCCCGAAAAAAATAAAAAATGATAAAAAAAACTATAAAAAACAAATCAAAAAACCCAAAAATGAAAAAACGTCCAAAAAGGAAAGGAAAAAAAAGTAAAAACGAAGAAACATAAAAATAAAAAAACGAAAAAAATGACCAAAATACAAAAAAGAAAAAGACAAAAAGGCCAAAAAAAACAAAAACGACAAAAATGAAAAAAAGTCAAAACCAAAAAACAACAAAAAATGTTAAAAAAAAAAGCGACAAAAAACAACAAAGAGACAAAAAGCAACAAAAATGACAAAAAAAACAAAAATTGATAAAAAAAAGGACCAAAAAATGACAAAAACAAAAAAATGACAAAAAACGACAAAAAGAAAAAAAAAAGGCAACAAAAAACGACAAAAGACAACAAAAACACAAAAAAGAAGAAAAAATAAAAAATTTAACTAAAAAACGATAAAGAATACTAGAAAAGGACAAAAAAAACGACAAAAAATTGACAAAAGAGAGGGAAAAAAAAAGGAAACAAAAACGACAAAAAACAATAAAAAAAACAACAACAAAAGACAAAAATGTCAAAAAAAAAAATGACAAAAAAGAGAAAAAGAAACAAAAATGACAAAAACTACAAAAAAAAAACGACAAAAGACAACAAAAACAAAAAAAGAGATAAAAATAGACGAAAAACGACAAAAAAAAATCAAATAATAAAAATATTATATGGTCCAAAATCAATTGCCATAAGAGATACATCACCGCCACATACATATTATGAAAATTAGAATAGAAATCATTTTCTAAATATGATTTATACCAGAGGAATAAGGGAGATGGAAACCCCCATTTGAGATGGCCTTAGGTCTCGTATGATTCTCGATAGGAAAGTCAATTTGTTTGTATTTTCCATGCGATAAAATTAGATTCTTGTCTAATTTCCTCGTATTTGCTAAAACAAGGTAAACAATCGAGAAAGACCATTTGAATTTTCTTACTGTATTTGGTTGGTACAAGACTAGAAAGAAGAAAAAAAAAAAAAAATCAATGTTCCAATAATATTATCGTACTTTATAATAAAAATAACATTATGAAAATCAAAGAGTAATGTATAAAATAGGCAATAATACATTTGATTAGGGATATTGTAGTCCTAAATTTTCGTAATAAATATTGAAAAAGAAAAGGAAAAAACAATCCCATGATTTCTTAGGTACAATTTGGGAAACAGAAAAAATGATATGAAGAAAAAAGTTAGAGAAAAAAATAGGAGAAAAATCAAAAGTGATGGTAGTTGGGGATGAGGGAGTAAAAATGGGAGAGGAGAATTTGAGAAAAAAAAACAATGTGGGTCCCACAAAAAAATTTCTAAAAGTGAAAGGAAAATTGAGAGAGGTGAGGGAATTTTGGAAGAATTTACCTCACTATCCCTCAAAAAGTTAATAATAAATTATAATTTGAGAATACCAAGACTAAATAGTAATTATATCTCCATGTATACACAAATAAACAAAAATGATTTGTCGTTGTAATTTGGATAAATCCAAATATGAATGTTCTTATCCATATCCACAACTATTTATATCTTATTTTGTTCTATATATATTATTAATGAGGATAAATCCAGTAGAGATTTTCGGCTACAATTCTTCTCGTTATCTCTCATTTTTGTACCATTTTTAAACCTTTTTACTTTTCTTGCTCTTTGTTCATCCAAACAAAGCTAGAAAAACATTACTTTAGCTTACTTTAGTTTATTTTATTTTCCTCCAAAATTTCCTTTTACTCCCACGAAACTTCCCAAACACAGTGTGAGAGAATCCATATTTCCCATATCTTTTTCTATATCAGAAAAATAGTTTCCAAATTTGTGGTCACCAAATAAAAGAAATAAATAAGATTTCTTTCCTTATTTCTTAAATTCTTGAACCAAATATGATTTTAGTGGTCCTTATTTGGATTGTTAACAAATTTGAACATCAAATTGTTTTCGATTTTTGTAAAGCTTTTTTTTACCCTTCTAAACATAACATTTTTATTTAGATGTACGACAATACGCACGAAATTTTTTGCCCGCTACATTGTATGATTTTTGGGTTAACTATCCCAACTCCTACCATTATTATAAATGGAAGGAATAATACGCCCCCTTGGCTCGATCTACTATTTTCCGCCATCCTGTCAGGATCTTATACATCTCTTCCATAACTATAAGAGCCACTCGGTTCGGTTCTAAACATATCATATGACTAGAACTGCATCATATGGCTATAGGGCTCGGGATTCATCTCCTCTATAAAAAAAAACCAATTTTGAATATTAATTCTTCCATTAACCTACATTTGATTTTTTATATTCTTGCATTATTTGCTATATTAATTTTTGCGTTCTTTTATTTCTTTTTGTTAGTAATCCAATCCAGAACCTTGATATTGTCACAAATTTGTGTCAGTAAATTATTCCATTAACGATTTTTTATTCTTGTTTTGTTATTTATCTAATCTCTATCAATAATATTGGCCCACATTTAAAAAAAAAAAACTACATTTGAGTCACTAGTTAATTAGAATAAAATGACATTTGCAATCCTAGAATTGAACATTCTTAGATATGAGATTTGAAATTCAGTGAGAACTCTATTCAACAAATAAAAAGTTCTTTCTTTCTACAGTTTAAGTTTTTTTGTTTCTTCCTCTTTCCCTTTCTTTGTGTGTGTGTCAATGTCTAATCCTTAATTAATTAGACTAGTATGTATCACATATTTAAATCCTTTTTTTGTATTTAAAAAGAGCAAGATGAATCAAAAGAACAAAATATATATATTTTAAAAAATTTATACGTGATTACTTAGCTGTTCCTATTAAGTTTAATAAACAATTTTAATTAGTAAACTTAGATAAAGGACATATATAAAAATTACAATAGAGCCAATTTTTTTTATTATATAATAGTATAAATTATACACAACATTTGACATAAGCGACTTAAGAGAGAGAAAAAAAAATTAAGAAAACAATGTGTTTGTAAACTTGAACAAAGATGAAGTTGGTAAGATAAACCATTAGGAAAGTTGAAAATACTGCGTATGATTACGAGTTGACAAAATATGTAAAAAATAAATTGATTCTACATAATTATTTTACTAGAAAAAGGTTCTATGAAAAAAATTCATGAAATTAATATGAGATTTTAATTGTCGTTACTTTTCACGAAAAATAGTTATTTTTCATGAAAATTGATATTGTCCTATGGGTTGCCACTTGGTCAGTTTTATTTCCACTATTTTGGAGAAAAATATAGAAAATGACAGATTTTTGGAAAATAATTACATGAAAAATATAAGCTATCAAACACTACAATTGGTAAAAAAAAAATTGTGACAGAAACATTTTCCATATAAAATAATCTCAATCGAACATAGCCTTAGGTCTCGTTCGGTTTGCGGAAAGGAATGAAAATGAAATTGATTCTTTGATATTTTATTTCTTTGAAATTTTTTAATTCCAATTTTTTTTTTTTTTTGTGTTTGGAAAAGTAAAAAAAGAAATAGAAGAAAAAGTAAATCTTTAGAAGGAGAAAATGAATCATTGGCCCATTGGGTTGGAGGAACCATTTTTTTTTTTTTTCCTATTCTTCTTCTTTCTTGGGAATCAATTTCTTTTATGCTCATTTTCTTTAGCTTCCAAACAAACAAAAAGAATCATTTTTCTTTTCCAAGATTTCACATGTGTGTAAATTAGCCTCTACCAAACATTTTCCCTACTGTAAACTCAAATTTGACAAATGAGTGGCGTGGGCGTGGGGGTTAATTAAGAAAATTGGTGGGATCAAAAAATGAGGACTCTTCTTGTTCTTGATGGAGAGAGAGATTTCTTTTTTCCTTTCTATAATGGGTACTCACTCACTTTCCATTTGCACGGATGCGGACCACGTGGCACGCGGATTGACCAGAATGTCCTTTCAGCACGTTGGGCTGAAAAGTTGTCCTGGAAAGGGTGGGTGTCAAAGTGACATCTGTCGTTCATATTTAACATGGAGTTGAAAGGCACGGTCGGATATAGAGTCGCATAGGCGGAAGTATAGGTAGGGTTCACTGTTGACAACTCCCATGTGGGTCATGTGGTAAAACAACAATCAACGTAGTGGATTGTAGGACCGGCAAGTCGGCAACAATGGTGCCAAATCTAATTAGTTTTTTTTTTTTTTAATTACAATTTGATACTAACAACTATGACAATTTTTTAACTTGATAGTCTCAACTTATTTTTTATAGGTACTAATTTGATACCATAAAAAAAATGAGATCAAATTATCCTTTCCTTCTCCCCCCAACCCCCCACCTCCTCTCTCTCCAGTTGTGGGTGGCAGATGACGATAGTGCGCGGTGGCGCGCGGGCCAGTGCGCGACAGCACTTGGGTCACCGGTGGGTCGGGTGGGGGGGAGGGGGAGGGGATGGCTGCTGATGGAGGAAGTAGCAGCCGGAAGGGGACAGAAGGGTGGTTTATATATATATATATATATATATATATATATATATATATATATATATTAAGTTAGAAATATAAATTGAGATAGGGTATTAAGTTAGTACCTATAAAAGTTGAGGGTATCAAGTTAAAAAACAGTGATAGTTGAGGGTATCAACTTACAATTTAGTCTTCTTTTTGTTAGATGTTCGACGATACGCACGGAACTTAGTTCAAGTTGCATTGTATGTCTGTTGGACCCACTGTCTACAACTTACATCAAATAAATAGAAATAATAATATGCTCCCGTAGCTCGATCCATCGATCTTCCGTCACCTAGTCGGAAACTTATATCTTTCCTTGGTAACCACAACAGTCACTCGATTTTGGATACTGAATTTGTCAAATATATTTTAAACTTTAGATACTTAAATATTTTTAGTAACACATTTTAGTGACGAACCTTCGTTATTAAAAAATCTATTTTGTCACTAAAATTTGTTTTTATCACTAAAATAGGTCACTAAAAAGTTGGAACATCCAAAATTTAAAATCAATAAACTCAGTATCCAAAGTAACGTCCAAAATTTAAAATCATAAACTCAGTATCCAAAATCTATTTAAATTATAAACTTAGTACATTTATAAAAAATAATCTTTTCCTTTGTGTTGTTGGTCTGTCCGCTCTGATGACGAGAATTTTAGTGGGACTTCATCTCATTATTTTTCTTTCTTTTCTTTTTTAAAAAAAAAAATTGTTCCAACAACTTTTAGGACTTAGAAAAAACAACTAGCACTACTTAAATGAAATAATCACGTGGTTTATACTCGCAGAGTTTCATATTCAAAAGTGTTGGGAGTGTGTTTGGCATCACCGGCACTAATGCAACCCAATAATACTAAAATTTTGAGTTTAGTTTTGCAAGTTGCAACCGTCAGCTTTTTTGGATCTATTATGTGTTATTTTGTACTATTATAATTAAGTAATTAACCCCAATAGCTGAGTTTGAGAATGCTTCCAACTATAAGCGAGCACTATTCAGTTTTGGGAGAGAAAAAAAGAACTGAATAAAAAATTCGATTCAATTTCAAAAATATCAGTACTTTTTCGATTTTAAAAATACTGAAAAAATTTATTCGGTGTCAATTTTAGATTTCGCTTTTGGTCAAAAAATAAAAATCGAATAAGACTTATAAAATTATAAAATAGCCACAATTTTGTGATTTTGTGATAAAAAAGTGTCTATACTTTAAAAACAATAATTATATATGTGTGTTTTAAATTTTAACTTTGATAATTTAATAATTAGTCCAACTCTGAACACAATTTTAAATACAACAAAGGTGTATAAAAATTATAATTTCTTACATAATTTAAACGCGATTCAAACTTTTGACCGGACCCATTTAACAATAAAAATATCTACTGAACAAACCAAATAAATCAAAAACCGAATTGATTATTCAGTTCTGTTCGTTTCCGGTTTCGGGTTTGGCTAATTTCGATTCGGATTCGGGTTTGGCTAATTTTAGTTTGATTTCGGTTTTGAATTTTTAGAATTTTGATTTATTCGGTTTTGAAAATTTTGGTTCGGTCGAAACCGAATAAACCAAATGCTCAACCCGTACTTCCTACTTATTGAAATTGACAATAAGGCTATATTTTCCTATTGCTTAGTATGTATAAAACTTTTTTTTTAAATAAGAATAAAAACTGTTTGATAAAAGCTTTTTCGATTTACTTATTTAATAATTTAATTTTTTTTGTTTCAAAATTTAAAAGCATGAGAAGAATAAAGAATGATTTGAAAAGTTGCTTTTGTATTTTTTAATTATTTTTTAAACAACAACAATGACCAAACCAGGTCTAAACACTATTTTTTTTTTTCCTATTTGCGACCCCATACACCATTTGGAGCCTTGGGAAAATAGGAAAGTGATTCGTTTTCTTTCTTTGAATGCCAAACGAAATGAGGAGGAAAGAAATTTGATTTCCAAGAGGAGGAAAAATAGGAAAAAAAAAAAGGTTTCTTCCACCAATCCAATGATTTATTTTCTCTCTCTAAGAATTCACTTAACCTCCTAAATTTCTTGATTTTTCCAAATACTGGAAGAAAAATTGATTGTAATTACAATTTTTCAAAGAAAATAAAATAACGTAGATTGTAATCTACTTTTAGTATAAAGTTGTGAATAGTTAAAAGTTTGAAATATTTAGGTTTCAAGCTAATAAATTTTAATTACAATGATTCAGATAGCAACTTGCATTTGCACAAAGCACATTGGTATTTAGTTGAATCTTTGCCAAAACCTAACAAAATTATGCAAATTTTGTACTAATAGTATGTTATGCACTTGTATTGAACCCAATGAAATTATGCAATTTTGGATGTAAAGGTGTTTGATAAATCAAAACCTTATCAAATCAAAGCTAAGTTGGCAGCAACCTTTCTTTTTTTCTTATCGTTTTCAATTTATTTGGATTTTAGAACAGTGGAAACATAGAAAAATATATCGGAAATTTGAATAGTTGTCCCTTTAAAACAGAATAGAAAATAATTCTCTTCAAAAAAAAAAAAGTTTTTTCGTAGAAATAAAAGAGATCTCACATACAAAAAAGTGAGTAGGACAAACTTTAGGGTCGTTGAGGTATTTTAGTAAGCCAATTTGTACAATGCATATTGCAAGACTCGAATTAATTGTTTATTTTTTAATGTTGCAAAGGAACCCATCACAAAATTTTAAAACTATTTTTTTTTGGCAAGTGATTGCAGAAAATGTGTCTACTATATCATCATTTGAGACTTCCAATGCTACAAAAATCTTCGGCCAATCGATTTATTTGCATTATCAGATTACAACAATGCAAGATGTTTCAACAGAATTACTTGACTAGTAAAAATGGTGAATTTGCTACATCATTTCGGTGATTTGAACTAAAAAAGAAAAAAAAAATTGAAAAAATCACAATAACGATCATAAAAATGTTTCATAAATTGACATTTCCTGAGTATAAATAAGCACCCATCTGTTTGGCTCGATTCATGAAGAGTGGAATTGAACAAAATGGAGCTACTGTGCTCTCTCTCTTTTCACACATCATGTGTTTGGTTGGGGAGGGGAATGCAAGCTTGGAAGTGTACGATTTGATTATTGCAGTTCCTGGTCACCTTCCTCTTTCTCCTTTTGACTTTTGTTGTGGCAGAGGGAAAACAAATTCAAGAAACTCAGAGAAAATTTACAACCACAAAGGCAATGATTTACGTGGTTCGGCCAAGATGCCTACTTCCACAAACGAGGGTGATTTAGTTCCACTATAAAGAAGAAAATGAATTACAATAGCTCTCAACACTTCTCTCCTTACACTCAAGAACTCGATCTCTATCACAAAGATAGAAAAAAAAAATATCTCAAATTTTTGTGTTGAACTTATTCAACAACTTTAGCTTTCTTGTGTTGAACTTATTCAACAACTTGAGCACAATGAGATGTCTTGTGTTGAACTTATTCAACAACTTACATTGAGTACTTTTGGAGGCGTCTTTTGTGGAGAACCTTTAGACCCCTTTATATACCATAGAAATTTCATCCTATGTAGGCTTAAAATCCAATCTTATGTAGGATTATATATTGGAAATCCAATCCTATGTAAACTTACATATATTAGAAATCCAATCCTTATAGGATTACCATATATATGGTCAAAAAAGGACATGGGCCTATTTTTGGACACTTTCCTTCATATCTCCACCTCGACAAGATTTTGCCACAAAATCGAGCCGACACTTCTCCACCACACAGCTTCACCAAATCAACCACTCGTCAAGGGCTCTCAAACAATTGGTAGGATATGGAGCACGTCCAAGCAATGTTGGAACTTAGCTCCAGCAACAACCTTAGTCAACATATCAGCGGGGTTGTCCTGGGTATCACTACCAAAATAAGTCATATCAGCGACGTATTTAGCGACTCCAAGATAAAACGTCGCTAATAATTGGGGGTTTAGCGACGTTTATCTAAGACGTCGCTGTTCGTCGCCAACAGCGACTAAAAGCGATGTATAGCGGCTACAATTTGTTAAATGAGAATCTGCGTCGCAAGTTCGTCGGTACACGTCGCTGATATAGCGACGTGTAGCGACGCATTTTAAGTAGCGTAGTCGTTTATTAAATATCAGCGACGTTTAGCGACGGCAAAGAAGGACGTCGCTAAATATTTCATATAGGCGGCGAGGGTTTCCTTTTCGATCATTCACAAATTTTTCTCCTCAATTTTTCGCGCGCTCCTCCTCCGCGACACTCCTCCGGCGATTTCCCTCCTCCGGCCTCCTCCTCCGCGACGCTCCTCCGGCGATCTCCCTCCTCCGGCCTCCTCCTTCTCCTCCTCCTTCTTCCTCAGGTAGCTCCTCCTCAGGTGATCCCCTGTCCCCGCTTTCCAGTTTCTCCTCGTCTTCTAGCTCTCTCTCTCGCTTCTAGTTCGTGTCCACGAGAGCGTGGACTCGCTGCGGGGGACACGAGACTCACAGTGGACTCGCTGCGGGGGACACGAGAGCGTGGACTCGCTTCTAGTTCGTGTGACACCCATTTTGTTGGTTTAGACACGTCGTGTCCCACTGTGTGGACACGAGACTCACAGTGTGACACCTATATACTGATACTGGGAGTTTTTGGGCATATCAACTGTCAGTTTGATGTTTTGCTTGGATTCGAATTCTAATTTAGGGTTCGAGCCCTATTTACTGATACTGGGAGTTTTTTGGACATTTTCAGGGTTTTGAAATGATGAATAAATTGACTAATAATTATTATCGAGCCCTATAAAATTTCAGCTATGTCACGAAGGATGGATACTAATCCTGTGAATGAGTTTTCTCCTAAGTATTCTCGACAGTTGAGTATGATTTAGCTCACTAACATTACTGAAATATGGAATGATTAGTGTACGGTATGTTGGTCAGGTTTTGGCAGAGTTGGGATATGATAGTATGCATGTTACAATTAACAAGGAATGTGTAGAAGCATGGAATTTTACAACCAGAAAGCCCATGCGCCAGACACTACATGCACCGGAACTCTAACAGAACTCAAACAGCAAAGTCAATAGCCATAGACATTTGAAGAAGGACTTTTTATTTATATATAAAAGTCTATTACATGTCTAGAAAAGGTTGTACAAAGGAGAATTTCTACAAAGGAAAGATCCTAAGTCTACAGCCAGCAGCCACCATGCGCCTTCAGATAGGCGCAGCAGTCACCATGCGCTGCCAGTTAGGCGCAGCAGATGTCATGCGCCTCCAACCAGGCGCATCCCGCCATCTCTTCAGCAGCTCAGTTATGTGCATCCAGCTCAGTTATGTGCATCCAGCTCAGTTATGTGCACCCCTTCAGCAGCCCAGTTATGTGCCGCTCTTCCAGCCAGGGTCACCTGATAAGTGCTTCGATTACACAAAGCATTTAACCCTCTGGCTGGAACCAAGGAAGAGAAGAGCACCGCAAATCTGTGGCCAGTGGAGGCTTCGAAAGAGCCTCCAAAGACCAAGGAAGATCGTAATCGAAATCACGGCGAAAGGAGCAGCTTTCAACACAATCAGAGTGGGCAGCACCCACTTTGAAGGAAGAAAGAGCCGAGCACCGCCATTTTCGATCTACGGCTCTTCCGGAACAACGGAGACGAGGCCCGAGCATCCCCATCTTTGGATGCAACATGCACCTTCCGCCTGCCTCAGAAGCCCTCGACTCCGTCTTTTGGATGTAACAGTCACCTTCAAGAGCATCAACGATGACATGGCGTCTCATCTTCATCCTCGGGAGCACTTCGTCAACAGAGTGCACCCGAATACTCAAGTTCAAGTCGAAAGTACGTGAGGGAATGAGAAGCAAACCTTCTCTTCATGCCACTATTTATAGGCCGGGCAGATCAAACCTACGCGCCAAGTGGATGGCTCTCCGAATTCCGTGCAATGAACTTACATTAAATGGATGAACCGGACGCCTCGACTTCAGCCAAACGGCTATTTAAAGGCACTCGAGAAGCGAAACAGCCGCATCATTAAAGACGTGGCGGGTGCGCCGGCTGGACAGCGCATCACACCCCTTCAAACATCAAGCGCCTTCAACAGATGCGCCCTGTACCAAGCGTATCACAAGGGATGCGCCCCCATACGTCCCCATACGCTTAGTGGAACGTCAACCGACGCGCCCACTCAGCTGTCCATCGAATGTCACCAAACATTAAATGCTGGACTGACAGAGTTGGCAGCACGCCTTCCCAAGTCTGGAAGGTGGACAGCTTTTGCAGAAAACGAAGCGTCCACAACGTCAGCATCATCATGACTTTACTCCGACGGCTACTGCCACGTGGCCACCCAACCATCCGCATGCGCCTCAAAAGCCATGCGCCTCAGACCCTTCACTGATCCCTAAAGACAGAAAGAGAGTCTCCAATTGAAGCTTTGCATGCGCCTCAAAAGCCATGCGCCCCAGACTGATCTCTGATCCCGAAAGACAGAAGGAAAGTCGCTTGCATGCGCCTCAAAAGCCATGCGCCCAGAACTGCTCGTGACTCCTAAAGGTCACGAGCCAAAGTCTCATCATGCGCCCAATCCAAGGCGCATCCCACCAAATCATCCCCCCATCAGATCCGAGATCTCCGAGCCATGAGTCGACGACACGTGTCCTTTGACTCAACCCATCCAAGATTTCAGCAACAGAAAGATCTTCTCCTCTGCTACGTGCCGGCTCACAACAGCAGCATGAAGAATTCAACCCCTCGAGTAGGGCGCATCATCCATGCGCCTCCATCAGCAGTCTCCACGTAGCGTCCCCACGTACCGGCGCATCCTACATATGCGCACATGAGCAGCCAACCTGTCCAGCTATAAATAGAGGAATCATTTCCTTCTTCCACACATACACATACGGACAATACAGACAGATATCACCAGAGAGGCAGATACAGACACTCAACGTCTTCCTCATCTCAGCGAGCTCCAGCACCCAGAGCAATCTACACCTTCAGAGAACCGATAACCGTCGTCAGCCCGTCAACGGAGTCAACGCATTACCACTCGCTCCATTGGCACTTAGGACCCAGATTAAACAAAAGTGTACTCCTAGGACTACATCTAAGTCCTATATTGTAACACTGTTCTGTTTGTATTAAGATTTGCAATCAAACGATTTTAATGGCAAACAGAATGCTGTTGACACCAAATGTTGCACGACAGGTTACTTGAGTAACCTGGAATGTTTTACCTACTGAAACAAATAGTTTGGGCAAGGGTGTGTATAGGTTTGGAAAAATGGTGAGATACACCAAGTCAGACACTGTCCCTACAACCATTCGACTGGCGAGGTAGAAATCTATGTACGACATTTGCTATAAGGACTTTGCATTAATCTACGGTACGACATCGTGATCAGGACATAGTCCCTGCAGCCATTCGACTGGCGAGGCAGAAACTATGTAACCGTAGATAAAGTTGACTGTCCTCCGACCCTCATCCCTCGGCAATGATGATACGACAACCTATCACTATATCTTATATAGTAGTAGATGATGTCTTAGTATTACATTATGTGAGTTCATCTTGATTCTGTTACGTTCTTCAGATACTAGATACGATAAGAACATATACTACACCATATGTACAGAACATAGATGATTCACACTAATGTATGCTAGAATGAATCTTGGGTTGTGTTCTGAGCCATCCGTTCTCACACTTGGCAAAAAATTGAATTTTTTATACTTTATCTGCTTTCGAAAATGTACTCAAATTACATGATGGTTCCTTTAGTTAGCTTGCTTATGTTACAATTATATTATTTGTGAATATCGATCTTACCAGATGGCACCCATGACCCGAGGAGCGGCACGTCGTTTGAGGGAAACAGTGAATGCTGAGGTGGCTCCTCCTACAGTTAAGGAGGAAGTGGCACCAGTTGCTAGTGAGACCGGGAGTTCTATTCATCCAGCACCGGTAGCTAGTGAGACCGGGAGTTCTATTCATGCAGCACTTGCAAGGGACTACATCTCTCCTTGTCACGCCCCAGAACCAGAATACTGAAGAACGGGGACGTGCACAGCCAGCTACGTATAACGGAACGGCAACCATCCCGCTATACGGTCACGGCTGTCTAGCTATGTGAGGGTACGCTACAAACCATCAGTCTCTTAGGGTCAAATCACACTATTGTCTCAATCTCAACAAGTAATGATAGTAACAAGATATCAGACCACCAAATATACAATTGTAAGGCGTCCCAAACATTACATATCCAGATGATCATGAAGCTAGTCGTACAAAATGTAAGGACTAGCAAGAGTTAAGTCATACATGATCAACCTCGAGTTGCCAATCATGATTACAGCCCGTAGGCAGACAGAAAGTAAAGTGCATCGAGCTAACAAGTGCTCGTCGGCTAAACGCCTCAAAAGAATATCAGTTAACAATACAGTGGGAGAAACAAAAAGAGAAGACCCACTCGTAGCCCGGGTTCCGTCTAGTGTTCACCATCGGGCTGGAAAGCAGGTAGATCCTTTGCTGCTGCTCCGGTATCTGGCCATACAAAACCAGCTGGGTCAGATCCCAGAAAGAGCAAGTGCCACAAAGGAGGCCACGAAATAAGAACAAAAACCAGCAATCAGCACATTAATATAATTACATAATAAGAGACAGTAATTTAAGAAAAAGGCATGATAGTTAGATATAAAAGACAAATCTTATACATAATCGATAAAAGACAGAACATATGGAAGGGCATGACAGGATGATATACGATGAGATGACCATGGGACTATTCAGATAGCCAGGTTACAACCCGTAAACCAAACAAGGACCGGGGTTGTAACCCTTCGTCTGAACGGAACTTGGTTTCTCCCACCATTTATCGGCAAGATAAAATACGCGAATTCAAGGCTTGCAATTAAACGTGATTAAGGTAAAGCACGAGTAATCATGTCATGTCATAACCTTGCACAGGATCAGGACATGACAAGAGGGACTAGACTCCATTCAATCAATCACGGCCAAGCAAGTACTACGGCTTACTACTTTAACTAACTAGGGTTATCACAGACCTGATTACTAATCAAGATGCAATAAGAATTCCAAGTCCGGTTACCTGTTTGTTACTACCTGAATGCTCCCAGCAAGAAAAGGAAAAGATAACATGATATAGCAGACACACTGTAGTAAGATACATGTGTCCTAAGGTACCACGCTCGACGGCGGGCTGGAAGTGCGCTCATCTCGACGGATAGCAACAAATCCCAGGTATATATATATAAGGCCGGGACCAAAGGGGCAACAGGTAACTGGGAAATTCTTCATGAACTAATTGATCAATCTAGTCATTAACCTAGCCAGATTCAGTATGAATCCCTGACCGTGGGAACCAGGGAGTCACGTCCTAGACATGATGCAAGACAAGGCGAGTGGATTGCACAAGCAAGCAGGAACACCCACGGTGTCAAGACAAGTCAAGCTAAGTTATCAAGTCATGTCAAGTCAGGAGTGCGCCGCCACGGGCCACTATCAAGTTATCAAGATAATTCATGTCAGGATACTTGTCAGGAGTGCGCCACGACGGGCCACTTATCAAGTCTGGTTGGTCATGTCAGGAGTGCACCATTACGGGTCACTGTCATGTTATACTAGTTCCTTGTCATACCATGCTATGTACAATAGTCATTCCAAACATGATAAGTAAAATCAAGTTCATGACAAAAGGCGTAAGGATATAAAATGGGCGTAAAATACCTAATAAAATACTAATATAAAATAGGACAATAGAAGAGCCAAGATCAAGAAATAACACATTCATCATAGACAAGTAGGTTGTGCAGGGTATATACTGCGCAGGGTGCCAAGTGCGCAGGGTGAGCTGCGCAGGGTACCAACTGCGCAGGGTGCCAAGTGCGCAGGGGCAGATGGCGCACAGATGGATTGCGCAGAAGGTAGACTGCGCAGGAGTTGGTTGCGCAGAGATGGATTGCGCAATGGTTGATTGCGCAGGGGTGAGTTGCGCAGGGTCAGGTTGCGCATGAGATGGATTGCGCAGAAGTGGACTGCGCATGGAGCAGATTGCGCATGAGCAGACTGCGCATGAATCCATGCGCAGTTGGGTTGAGCGCAGTTCGCCAAGGGGCAAGCTGCGCAGTCGGCGCTGCGCTAAAGAGCGCTGGCCGAAGGGGGATGCGCAATCCAGCACTGCGCTAAAGAGCGCAGGCTGCAGGCTGCTACTCCAGGCCGAGAAGAACACCAAGAACACCAAAAATTCAAATTTTCATATCTTTGTCAAATCAAAGCCAAATCTAGATTTTCAAAGTTCTAACTTGAGTAAAATTGAATTCTCTTCCACATGGAAGCATCAAAACCCACAAAAATCCAACCAAAATAGATCAAAACTATATAAATCCGAAAATAGTTAAAACCTAGATCTAGAACAATGGAAACTCCAAATCACAAAATATCAAGTTCTAATGTTGATCTCCATAGCCTAATCTAGCTAATGGACAAATAAAAAGTGGTTCTCATGTGGTGGCAAGGTGCACTTGCCTAATGGGTTGGAGAGTTGTGTGGAGGAAGAAGAAGAAGAATTAATGGAAGAAAATAATGAGGAGAGAGAGTGTTAGGTGGGGATTTTAATGGGGGAGGATAAGTTGTGTTGAGGGTGGAGGTTAGCTAAGATGGTCCAATGCATAATAAACCAAACCAAACCAATTCCTTCTCCTATCCAAATAAAACCAAGCTCCATTAATCAGAATTAATCCAGGAATGATAAAGGACAATTAAACTACAATGCTAAGTATGAAATATATCACAACTTAACTGGCCAAGAAAAATGAAAAATACTGGTCAGAAATACGATCACGTATAAAATACGTATCACGAATTTCGGGGCACTACACTCCTCACGCCAAAGATCCCGTTTTTTCGAGGTGGTTGCGTGATCGTATCACTGAGCGTTTGCGTGAGCTGCATGGTTCTTATTAGCTATTAGTACTTATTTGTATTGGACTATTTGTATTGGATTGTTTTTGTATTAGACTATTTGTATTGGACTACATATATGAATTAGTACTATGTCAATCTCTGGATTGTATTGGAACTACGACCCTCATCCCTCGGCAACGATGACACGACAACCAACCAGAGAGGATACTCTGAGAGATCCATCTGAGTATGACGTATACTCTGAGAGATCACCTTTACAAGTATGATATCAGTAGTGGGATTGAGTGTGTACGTCCTACTCAGATGAGTCTCTCACCGTTACTATTTTTTTCTGACAGCATGGTGGATGTGCTCCGTCAACAGATTTTTGCTCCGAGACAAAACTTTGCCCCGAAGCTCAAGTGAACATCCTTCGTGTAGAGCTCGAGTGAGAGGTTCCTGACAGCATGGTGGTCTCCTTTGTCAAAGTATCCGTGCTCATCACACATTGGTTGTGGGACGAGCACGGATACTTTAACAAAGGAGACCACCATGCTGTCAGGAACCTCTCACTCGAGCTCTACACGAAGGATGTCCACTTGAGCTCCGGGACAAAGTTTTGGCCCGGAGTAAGAATCTGTTGACGGAGCACATCCACCATGCTGTCAGAAAAAATAGTAACGATGAGAGACCCATCTGAGTAGGACATACACACTCAATCCCACTACTGATATCATTCTTGTAAAGGTGATCTCTCAGAGTATACGTCCTACTCAGATGGATCTCTCAGAGTATCCTCTCCGGTTGGATTGTGTTCTGAGCCATCTGTTCTCACACTTAAAATACATATGAATTAGAAATGTGTTTTGTATTTTCGGCGAACCCAGAGATTTGATTCTGTATTTTGTATTTTGGTTTCTGTATTTTGGCTCCAGCTCCATTTGTATTAATCTACGGTACGACATGGTCCATGCAGCCATTCGACTGGCGAGGCAGAAACTATGTAGCCATAGATAAAGTTGATTGTCCTCCGACCCTCATCCCTCGGCAATGATGATACGACAACCTATCACTATATCTTATATAGTAGTAGATGATGTTTTAGTATTACATTATGTGAGTTCATCTTGATTCTGTTATATCCTTCAGATACTAGATACGATAAGAACATATACTACACCATATGTATAAAACATAGATGATTCACACTAATGTATGCTAGAATGAATTTTGGGTTGTGTTCTGAGCCATCCTTCATCTGCACCCTTCCCTGTCCCTCTCGTTATGTCGCGAACCTCTTCCTCTATGCCATCAAAATCAGAATCCTCGACTCTCTTTCGCTTCTTGGATATTGACCCAGCTTCCAATCTCTCATTTCCCTCCGGGTCCACTCTACTCCAAATCTCTTCCTCTTTTATACACGGATCTACATAATCAATACCATCCAAGGAAGGCAAAACTGAATCAGCATTGTCTTCCGGATCGTCCTCATCAAGGCATAACGGGCTGCTCAGCGTGCCCAGCTTCTTCAACTTCTCGCTAGCTGCAGAGTCGAAATGGGAACGGGTCCTCTTTGCCGGCCCGGAGCTCTGACTCGCACTCGTCGTCTCGCTACCGGTTTTCTCTCCTCCTCTAACGCGGGTCATAAGAAAAGAAATTTCGTACCTCTTCTTCACATAAACATCATTGCCGCCTTGTACTCGAGCCTCCTCGTCTGTGACGCTATCCAACTTCTCGGTGTAGAACCCTAGAGGGGGGTGAATAGGGAAATAAAATATAAACTACAACAATTGATGCAATAAAGGCAATTTAAAGAAAAGAGTAGAAAGATCAAACGCAAACGCAAGGATGTATCCTGGTATCCTCTTTTGAGGCAATCCAGTCCCGGAACTCTCTCCGGCTTTAATCCACTATTATCCAAATAGTACACACGAGTTTGGATCCGAAGAACTCGCCAACTTCAACACGAGTTTGGATCCGAAGACTCGCCAACTTCTACACACGAGTTTTCTTACGAAGGCTCGCCAACTTCAAACAACAGAGAATGAAAGCTTGTTGATCTTCTAACACTTGAAGATCGAAAGTGTACAACTCTTTAATACTCTAGCACTTAGGGAGAGGATGACAATGAAAAGCTTTGGAGAGTATTAATGGTGGAGCTCTTGGTTGTTGGAAAATTTATGAAGGAGTTGGTAAAGAAGCTCAAGAGAGAGAGAGCTTCCTTTTATAAGAAAACCAAGAGTGGGTGGCATTTAATGCTTCTGAATGTACGCAGACCGACATGCCGTCGGTATGCCGCGGCATACCGCCGGTATGCCGTCCAAATAGTAACGGTCATATTTATGACCGTTCAAGAGCATTAAATGCGGCCATTAATGCATGTCAGATCAAATCGAAAACTGAGTATTCAAAATTCGGTATACCGCCGGTATGCCGGAGCATACCGCCGGTATGCCGACAGAAGTCACAGAAAGTTTTAGAGCTGCTAGAAACGGCATGCCGCCGGTATGCTGTAGCGTACCGTCGGTATGCCGACAAAAAATCACAGCAACTATTGTGTTGCTAAAAACGGCATGCCGCCGGTATGCCGCAGTATGCCGTCGGTATGCCGACATTTCGAGACAGCAACTTTCTGGAGTCCAAAAAGCGGTATGCCGCCGGTATGCCGAAGCATACCGTCGGTATGCCGCTTTTTGTCACAGAAACTTTTCTGGACGCGAAAACGGTATACCGCCGGTATACCGCTTTTTGTCACAGAAACTTTTCTGGACGCGAAAACGGTATACCGCCGGTATGCCGGAGCATACCGCCGGTATGCCGTTCTGAATGACTTGATTTTCGATTTATGCTTTAAGTTATCATCCATCCTTTAGTGATTACAGAAATACCTAGACCAGTACAGACTCGAAGACACTAAGCAGAAAGATGCCGACTTTATGCAGGGAACGCCGGTGACTGCTACAGTCTTCAAGAAGGAGGAAGCCCTTGATCTTCTGAGAAAAAATGAATCTGAAGAACAGAAGACTAAACTACGAAGAAGCTGTTAATTACTCAAAATAAAATGTGCCAACAAACTCCCCCATTTTGATAATTGACAAAATAGAGAGATAGCATCTTCAGGGAGTATCTCCCCCGTAGGTAGACAGCTCCCCCTCAATACGATTTCTCCCCCTTTGTCACTTAGTCAAAGATGGGGATAACTAAAGGAGACAGTGCATAAAAAAAAACGAGAGTATAGATAAAAGCATGCAGGAATATATTGAAGTAAGAACGATAATACATGCTTGACCCATACATAGCAATAAGATAAAAGACTCTCCATCATGAGAGTCGGACATCAAAGACAACCATAGATAATGTCCCCGAAGGACAGCAAACACTGAAAACAACCATAAACCGGTCCCCGAAGGACCACTAAAGACAACAAACAGAAAACACACATAAAAAAAGAACCACTAAAACACCATAACCATCACCAAAGGAAACCCATCCCTAATCCTCTGCCGGATCATCATCACCATCATCATCCTGAGCCTGCTGGAGGGCGCCAAAAGGATCAATGCCGTCCGGGTACATAAACCCATAGGCATTGGGGTCAGAGAAACGCGGGGCCGTGTACATGGGATCCTGAAGATTAAGATCCAGAAAGGCATCCCGGTCTTGCAGAGTGCGCTGGATGAAGTAGCCCTGATCGTGGAAGCGAGACTGGATGAGGGCGCCAAGTCCACGAGTGTGGGTCCGCATCTGCTCCTCCGCCTGGGCCATCCTCAGATCAAAGTGGTGCTGAGTAAGTGGCATATAGCGGCCCGTAGATGGAGGGGTAGATGCAGGGGCAGCAGGAGTGGAACCCGGTTGCTCTTGGGAAGAGGAAGCACGGGAAGAAGAGGCGCCAGCTAGGGTACGGGAAACAGCAAGAAATGAGGGGACCCCATCCGAGGAGCAGAGAGACAAGTCAACTTGTTTGGCCTCCATAAGCAAGGTGATGAAAGAGCCATAGTAGAGGTTCTGCTTCCCGGAAGGCAAGGTACGCCGGAATTGCAAAAGCAGAGTCTTTGGGAAGGAAAAACGCTTCCGGGCATAGAGATGATACATGAGGACAAGAGCATCACCGGTGATTGCGTCCTAGTTCCCGCCCTTTGGGAACAGAGTGTGGCACACGATACGATGGAGTTCGTAGTAGAATGGCTCCAGCTGGGCTGAGAGGGCCGGAATGGCAGGAGGGTTGGGACCCTTACAGATGATACGGCAGAAGTCGTCGAAAGGAGACGCCGCCGATGAGGTGAGAGCACCCAAAAGAGGTAACGCATCCCCTCTGTCCGGGACGCCCAAGATGGCCCCCACTTCCTTGGATGTGAGACGGAAGTGGCGATCATTGACCATGGATTGGATGGCGGTAGGGTCGTCGTCATCCCCTCGCATGTTGCAGTAGAAAAGGCGGACAGCAGCAGAGTAGACAGGAATTTGCCGCCGAAGATGGGAGGAGAGACCGGCATCGTCAAACAACGGGACGTGATCGGGGAAGAGGTTCCAGTTGATAGCCCGTCCTTTGAACACGTTCTGGTTGACGAAGTGCTGGAACCAAAGCTCAGCCGCCAAAGCGTTGGAGAAAACGCGTTGGTCAAAGCCGGAGGGTAGCGCCACCGGGACGAAAGGGTTGAAAGAGGAGGAAGAGGATCGGGGGCGCTTAGGGTTGGCCATGAAGAAGGATTTTGGGCTTTGGTGTGAAAGGAAGAAGTAGTAGTGGAGAAGAAGGAAGAAGGAGGGTTTTTAAGGAAGAGGGGGAATATGAAGAGTTGAGTTTGAAAAAGGGTGGGGAGGAGGGAACGGTTAAAGAGGAAGGGTGATGGGGTAGTTGAAAGGGTGATGGGGTGAATTGATGTGTGGAGTAAAAAGAGGAGAGAAAAGGGGAAGGTGATAAGAAGGGTAATTAAGAGGAGGGGAGTTGAGGAGATGGGTAGTTAATGAGGGATTTGATGGAAGAGAGGGAATAAAGGTAGGATGGAAGGAATAAAGATAAAAGAGTGGGCCCGCATATTAGTTCAGGATTCAAGTCCGCCGCCATCCGGCATGCCGGCGGTATACCGACGTGTACCGACGGTATGCCGAAAAATCGAAACAGAACATCATCCTGATTCGAAAAACGGCATGCCGGCGGTATGCCGTAGTGTACCGACGGTATGCCGAAAATCGAAACAGAACCAAATTCTGCTTCGAAAAATGGCATGCCGCCGGTATACCGCAGTATACCGTCGGTGTGCCGGACAAAAAGAAAGGTTATGGCTCAAAGGATAAAATGCCTAGTTCACGGCAAAGGAAAGAGAAGCGGTCTTCCGGGAGAGGCTTAGTGAAGATATCGGCTAATTGATAAGTAGTATCAATAAATTCAAGACGGATATCTCCTTTTTGCTGATGGTCACGAAGAAAATGGTGTCTAATTTCTATGTGCTTCGTGCGTGAGTGACAAATCGGGTTTTTCGTGAGATTGATAGAGCTAGTGTTATCACATTTAATAGAGGTGCAAGAATGAGAAATACCATAATCTAAAAGTGTTTGTGACATCCAAAGAATTTGTGCACAACAACAACCAGCCGCAATATATTCTGCCTCAGTGGTGGAAAGAGCAACAGAGTTTTGCTTCTTACTAAACCACGATACCAAGGACTTCCCGAGGAATTGACATGTGCCACTAGTGCTTTTTCGGTCAATCTTGCATCCGGCAAAATCCGCATCCGAAAAGCCGTGAAGCTCAAAGGATGAGGATTTCGGATACCAAAGACCCATGTTAATGGTGCCTTTGAGATAACGAAAAATGCGCTTAACGGCACTCAAATGTGATTCCTTTGGATTGGCTTGATATCGTGCACACAAGCAAACACTAAATATGATATCCGGACGGCTAGCCGTTAAATAAAGTAAGCTACCGATCATACCTCTATACTTACGAATGTCGACCGATGTGCCATCTTCATCATTGTCAAGCTTGGTCGTTGTAGCCATAGGGGTCCTCATTGATTTGGATGAGTCAAGGTCGAAACGCTTGAGGAGGTCCTTTGTATATTTTGCTTGATTGATGAAGGTTCCTTTAGGCCCTTGTTTGATTTGTAACCCCAGAAAAAGGAGAGTTCACCCATCATACTCATTTCAAACTCTTCCTGCATAACTTTGGCAAATTCTACACAAAGAGTGTTGTTAGTAGAACCAAAAATAATATCATCAACATAAATTTGAACCAATAAGAGAGTCCCATCATGTGATTTAATAAAGTGTAGTGTCAACTTTTCCCTTTGAAAAATTGTGAGAGACAAGAAAAGAGCTAAGACGCTCATACCAAGCACGAGGAGCTTGTTTGAGGCCATAAAGGGCTTTATGGAGTTTGAAAACGTGGTTAGGAAATTGAAAATCTTCAAAACTGGGAGGTTGTTTAACATAAACTTCCTCCTTAATAATACCATTAAGAAAAGCACTCTTAACATCCATTTGAAATAGCTTAAAGTCATTAAAACAAGCAAATGCACAAAGCATACGAATGGATTCAAGTCGTACAACCGGAGCATAGGTTTCGTCGTAGTCAATGCCTTCCTCTTGGTTATAGCCTTGAGCAACCAATCGGGCTTTGTTACGAGTCACTAACCCATCTTCATTTAGCTTGTTGCGAAACACCCATTTAGTTCCAATAATGGGATGATTGCTAGGTTTTGGAACAAGTTCCCAAACCTTGCTTCGCTCAAATTGATTAAGCTCCTCTTCATAGCTATCATCCAAAATTCATCAAGAAAAGCATCATTAACATTTTTAGGCTCTATTTGAGAGATAAAAGCCACATTGGCACAAAGATCACGTGTGGCGGATCTTGTACTAATACTTGAGGAAGGATCCCCAATGATAAGCTCCTTAGGATGATTGGTGACAAATCTCCATTCTCTTGGGAGATCCTTTGGAGGAGGCTCGAGAGGAGGAGACTCTTTTGATGGGGTCACAACTTCATTGTTAGATGAAGAAGGACGATCCTCAATAGAGGAGTTCTCCAATCCAAACGAGATGTCATCAATATTCTCGGAAGAGGAGAATGTAGAAGAGTTGAGCTCATTAAAAGAGACATTGATTGACTCTTCGACAACAAGACTTCTTTTATTAAAAACACGAAAACCTTTGCTATGAGTAGAGTATCCAAGGAATATTCCTTCATAGGCTTTTTCTTCAAACTTGCCTAGGTTATCCTTGGTATTTAAATAAAACAATTGCAACCAAAAACCTTGAAATATTCAATAGAAGGAATTTTGTTAAACCAAAGCTCATAAGGAGTCTTCTTAGTAATAGGTCTAATTAAGACCCTATTAATAACATGACACGCCGTATTAACGGCTTCCGCCCAAAAATATTGGGGGAGCTTGTATTGGTTTAACATGACCCGGGCCATATCGCCAAGGGTTCTATTCTTTCTCTCCACAACACTATTTTGTTGAGGAGTACGGAGACAAGCAAAAATATGTCCAAAACCATTCTTTTCACAAAAACTTTTGAAATCAACATTATCAAATTCACCTCCATGATCACTCCTAATTTTGTTAATGGAAAAACCTTTCTCATTTTGAACACGTTTACAAAAAGCAACAAATTCACGAAAGGTATCACTTTTGCAAGCAAGAAAAATAACCCAAGTAAATCTCAAAAAATCATCAACTAAAACAAAAGCACAAAGTTTGCCACCAAGACTAGCTACTCTACTAGGCCCAAAGAGATCCATATGAATAAGTTGGAGGGGTCTAGAGGTACTCACAGAGTTGATGGATTTGAAGGATGACTTGGTCAACTTACTTTTCTCGCATTCTTCACATACCATATCCTTTTTGAAAGGAATGCTAGGAAGTCCTCGTACAAGCTTCTTGGAGGCGAGGCGAGAGATGGTATCCATGTTGGCGTGTCCAAGCCTCATGTGCCAAAGCCAACTCTCATCGTTCTTTGCAACTAGGCACCTGTCATTGTTAGTACCTTCAACAAGATAAAGAACATAAATATTGTTTTCTCTAATGCCTTCATACACAATAGTTCCATTGGAGCTATCGGTAATGTAGCATTTGAGTTTAACAAACTTGATATCATAACCATTATCGGTAAGGTGGCTAATACTTAAAAGATTATGCTTGAGATTAGTAACAAGACAAACATTATTAATACAAGGGTAAGGAGGAGAACCGATATTACCATTTTCAATAATATAACCTTTAAGATTGTTACCGAAGGAGACGTGTCCTTCTTTCTTCATCGATAGCGTTGTAAAAAGTGAAGCATCACCGGTCATGTGCCGTGAACAACCGCTATCGAGAATCCATTTGCTTCTAGCATGAGAAGGATTCGTCACCTACAACATAAGTTGAAGATGAACATTTTGGTACCCATGATCTTATGGGTCCATGAGTGTTAGTCTTAGGAACCCACTTAAGAACTCTCATGTCAACTTGTTTTCTTGTATAACAAAAGTTAGAAGTGTGACCTACCAAACCGCAATAATTGCACATCAAGAAAGATTTAGAAGAAGAAGTGTGAGTGTTGTGCATGTGTGAGTTACTAATGTGAGAAGTTCTACCATGAGTGTTATGATGATAGTAAAAAGCATGATGAGAGGTGTTCTTCTTGACAAAGGGTCCTTTTCTTGTGTTAGAAAAGGAGTTGTGTGTAGTGTTCATGTAATGATTGTGCCTAGCATTGTGATGAGTGTGAGGGTGTCTTGGAGCATGCATGTGAGTGGTATTCTTATTACCTAAATTCTTACTTCGTGTAAGAAGATCATTATACTTAATAGAGGTGGAATATTCTCTTCTATTACCATCTTGACATTTGCGCATGACAAATTCATAGGAGCTTCTCATGGATTGAATCTCATCATCCTTTTTCTTGATGGTGTCAAGAGATTCTTGAAATTTGAGTCGCAAAGACTCCATTTCATCCGTGTCGAAAATAGGAGATTTTCCTTTCACATCAATGATGATGTTTGAGAGCCTCTCTACTTCAAGTTGAAGAGCCTCAACCTCCTTGAGAGATTTCTTGTATTTATTCCGAACACCTTTGTGTTCTTCATGTAATTCAAGAATGGCTTTCTCCAAATCATCATAGGTAAGAGTGTTTAAAGAGAAATCATCAAGTACCTCATCGGTTGCCATGAGACAGACGTTGGCATTGTGTTTGCACTCCTTGTCGTTGTCGGAGTCGCTTGCGTCGCTTTCACACCAAATGCTAGTGTTGGCGAACTTTCTAGAGGATGAGCTTCCCTTGCTAGGTTTCTCGTACTTGCTTGAGTCTTTTCGTATCATCGGACAATCCATCTTGATGTGTCCGGGTCTTCTGCATTGATAGCATGCCGGGTCTTCTTCATTGTCCCGTCTAGAGCGGTTGGCCTTGTTGAACTTTAAGAACTTCCGGAAGTGCTTAGCTGTGAGAGCTATTTCTTCATCGTCATCCGACTCATTGTCGTCGGAGCTATCCTTGGAGTAGGACCTTGAAGCTTTGAGAGCGAGAGTCTTCTCCTTTTCTTTGGTCTTTTCCTTCTCCTTCTCTTGAATGGAGGATTCCTCTTGATCCTTCATGTCGAGCTCGTGAGTCATTAGCTTACCCATGAGGGTCTCTAGGTTCATGACGGTTAGATCGTTCCCCTCAATGATTGCGGTAGCTTTAGGACTCCAAGCTTTCGTCAATCCTCTAAGAATTTTCCTTATCTTTTCATGAGCGGGATATTCCTTTCCAAGAGAAGAGAGAGGGTTAATAATGTCACCAAAACGAGTAAACATGCTAGCAATAGATTCATCATGCTTCATTTTAAAAGACTCATATTCTTGCGTGAGTCTACTAATCTTGGATTCCTTCACTTGTGAAGTTCCCTCGTGAGTGACTTCAAGTAACTTCCAAATCTCATTGGAAGTCTTGCAAGTAGAGATCCGATTGAATTCACTACTGTCAATGGCACAGTAAAGAGCATTCATTGTCTTGGCATCTCGACAAGCAAGCTTCTTAATGTTTTCGGCAAGTGTTTCCCGAAGGGTGTCAGAAGCAATATCCTCAATAGCTCTGGAAGGAGTAGGAAGGCCATTTATCAGGCAATCCCATAAGTCGAAATCTATGGACTTGAGATAAATGCCCATCCTAATCTTCCAGTAGTTATAGTTGGTACCATCAAATAGGGGAGGCCTATTTGTGGAGTGTCCCTCATTGTGAAACGTGTTGACGCTAGGGTTAGAGGCCATGGATCACTCAAGGAAGTAAATCCAAATCAAGAGAACAAAGCTCTGATACCAATTGTAGAACCCTAGAGGGGGGGTGAATAGGGAAATAAAATATAAACTACAACAATTGATGCAATAAAGGCAATTTAAAGAAAAGAGTAGAAAGATCAAACGCAAACGCAAGGATGTATCCTGGTATCCTCTTTTGAGGCAATCCAGTCCCGGAACTCTCTCCGGCTTTAATCCACTATTATCCAAATAGTACACACGAGTTTGGATCCGAAGAACTCGCCAACTTCAACACGAGTTTGGATCCGAAGACTCGCCAACTTCTACACACGAGTTTTCTTACGAAGGCTCGCCAACTTCAAACAACAGAGAATGAAAGCTTGTTGATCTTCTAACACTTGAAGATCGAAAGTGTACAACTCTTTAATACTCTAGCACTTAGGGAGAGGATGACAATGAAAAGCTTTGGAGAGTATTAATGGTGGAGCTCTTGGTTGTTGGAAAATTTATGAAGGAGTTGGTAAAGAAGCTCAAGAGAGAGAGAGAGCTTCCTTTTATAAGAAAACCAAGAGTGGGTGGCATTTAATGCTTCTGAATGTACGCAGACCAGCATGCCGTCGGTATGCCGCGGCATACCGCCGGTATGCCGTCCAAATAGTAACGGTCATATTTATGACCGTTCAAGAGCATTAAATGCGGCCATTAATGCATGTCAGATCAAATCGAAAACTGAGTATTCAAAATTCGGTATACCGCCGGTATGCCGGAGCATACCGCCGGTATGCCGACAGAAGTCACAGAAAGTTTTAGAGCTGCTAGAAACGGCATGCCGCCGGTATGCTGTAGCGTACCGCCGGTATGCCGACAAAAAATCACAGCAACTATTGTGTTGCTAAAAACGGCATGCCGCCGGTATGCCGCAGCATGCCGTCGGTATGCCGACATTTCGAGACAGCAACTTTCTGGAGTCCAAAAAGCGGTATGCCGTCGGTATGCCGAAGCATACCGTCGGTATGACGCTTTTTGTCACAGAAACTTTTCTGGACGCGAAAACGGTATACCGCCGGTATGCCGGAGCATACCGCCGGTATGCCGCTTTTTGTCACAGAAACTTTTCTAGACGCGAAAACGGTATACCGCCGGTATGCCGGAGCATACCGCCGGTATGCCGTTCTGAATGACTTGATTTTCGATTTATGCTTTAAGTTATCATCCATCCTTTAGTGATTACAGAAATACCTAGACCAGTACAGACTCGAAGACACTAAGCAGGAAGACGCCGACTTTATGCAGGGAACGCCGGTGACTGCTACAGTCTTCAAGAAGGAGGAAGCCCTTGATCTTCTGAGAAAAAATGAATCTGAAGAACATAAGACTAAACTACGAAGAAGCTGTTAATTACTCAAAATAAAATGTGCCAACACTCGGTGCCTACATTGTCACTTGAATCTCCCCTTCGACTCGTATCGTCCTCTTCTTCGCCTGTCTTTTCGCTTTCTGTCTTGCAATCATCTGCTATCACCGCCGACTCATTTGACTCCTTCTCCGATGACTCCGAGGAGGAGGAGAAGGAGGAGGAAGACTCGGAGAAGGAGTCGAATGAGTCGGCGGTGATAGCAGATGATTGCAAGACAGGAAGCGAAAAGACAGGCGAAGAAGAGGACGATACGAGTCGAAGGGGAGATTCGAGTGACAATGTAGGCACCGAGAAGTTGGATAGCGTCACAGACGAGGAGGCTCGAGTACAAGGCAGCAATGATGTTTATGTGAAGAAGAGGTACAAAATTTCTTTTCTTATGACCCGCGTCAGAGGAGGAGAGAAAACCGGTAGCGAGGCGACGAGTGCGAGTCAGAGCTCCGGGCCGGCAAAGAGGACCTGTTCCCATTTCGACTCTGCAGCCAGCGAGAAGTTGAAGAAGCTGGGCACGCTGAGCAGCCCGTTATGCCTTGATGAGGACGATCCGGAAGACAATGTTGATTCAGCATCTTCCTTCTCCTCTCCTCCACCATGGCTCTGGACCCATCTGCTCCTCCCTACTTCCCTTCTTCTTATTTGACTCTCTCAGCCACATATGATATCCACCTCAAGTGTAGAGTCGGGGGAGAAGAAGTGAGCAGGAAGAGGAGGGGGAAGCAGCACAGTCGGCGGCATGACCCGGAGGAAGTACAGATATTTTTTTCAAATCCGTAGGAGAACTATAAGGATATATCTTTTCACAATATGTCATCTTGTCAAAGACCCTTAATGTGAATATCATGTTACCCGCGGTGTCGGAAGACTAACATGTCATAATTTTTTAAGCCGTGTGTTTTGACATAATCCTCCCAACTCTTTCCTCCTATGTAGTAATCTTGCATTACTACATAGAAGGAAAGAATTTGGAGGATTATGTCAAAACACATGGCTTAGAAAATTATGACATGTTAGTCTTCCGACACCGCGGTAACATGGTTGTCACATTAAGGGTCTTTGACAAGGTGATATGTTGTGAAAAGATATATCCTTATAGTTCTCCTATGGATGTTGAAGAAAACCTCTGTACTTCCTCCGGGTCATGCCGCCGGCTGTGCTGCTTCCCCCTCCTCTTTCTGCCCACTTCTTCTCCCCCGCCTCTACACTTGAGGTGGATATCATATGTGGCTGAGAGAGTCAAATAAGAAGAAGGAAAGTAGGGAGGAGCAGATGGGTCCAGAGCCATGGTGGAGGAGAAGAGAAGGAAGATGCTTGATCAGAACTTGAGGTGGAAAAGTTGTGACGTTGATAGCGTGTGAGAGGGAGGGAAGTGGCTGCATGCCTTTGGCTCACTCGAGCGATATTTGTCCTCCGACCCTCATCCCTCGGCAATGATGATACGACAACCTATCACTATATCTTATATAGTAGTAGATGATGTCTTAGTATTACATTATGTGAGTTCATCTTGATTCTGTTACATTCTTCAGATACTAGATACGATAAGAACATATACTACACCATATGTATAGAACATAGATGATTCACACTAATGTATGCTAGAATGAATTTTGGGTTGTGTTCTGAGCCATTCGTTCCCATACTTGGCAATTAAGTTGTGGACCATTATGTTTGGCATTGTTGTTACAAATTTTCATATATTTGTGTTGATTGATGAGATTGTGTTTTAAACGTGTTCGTGATTGTGTATATCTGTGTTGTTTGATACTGTGTTCGTGATACACACCGTCGTTGTTGTAACAAATGGTGTAGGGGATGCTGCAAATGCTGCAAATGCTGCAGGGGATGCTGCAAATGCTGTATTTTTTTTATTTTTATTTCAAGATTAGCGACGTTCAGCGACTCTCAGCGATGTCCAGAGCCATGGTGGAGGAGAGGAGAAGGAAGATGCCTTTGGCTGAGAGAGTCAAATAAGAAGAAGGGAAGTAGGGAGGAGCAGATGGGTCCAGAGCCATGGTGGAGGAGAGGAGAAGGAAGATGCTTGATCAGAACTTGAGGTGAAAAAGTTGTGACGTTGATAGCGTGAGAGAGGGAGGGAAGTGGCTGCATGCCTTTGGCTCACTCGAGCGGTATTTGTCCTCCGACCCTCATCCATCGGCAATGATGATACGACAACCTATCACTATATCTTATATAGTAGTAGATGATGTCTTAGTATTACATTATGTGAGTTCGTCTTGATTCAGTTACATTCTTCAGATACTAGATACGATAAGAACATATACTACACCATATGTACAGAACATAGATGATTCACACTAATGTATGCTAGAATGAATTTTGGGTTTGTTCTGAGCCATTTCGTTCCCATACTTGGCAATTAAGTTGTGGACCATTATGTTTGACATTGTTGTTACAAATTTTCATATATCTATGTTGATTGATGAGATTGTGTTTCAAACGTGTTCGTGATTGTATGTATCTGTGTTGTTTGATACTGTGTTCGTGATACACACCGTCGTTGTTGTAACAAATGGTGTAGGGGATGCTGCAAATACTGTAGGGGATGCTGCAAATGCTGTATTTTTTATTTTTTATTTTTTCAAGATTAGCGACGTTCAGCGACTCTCAGCGACGTCCAGCGACGACGGTAACATTGCTAAGTAAGTATCACAACGTCGCTAACTGTGATGAATACCGTCGCTGATCGTCACTAAACGTCGCTACGTAAGACGTCGCTAAACGTCGCTATATGTCGGTACTATAGCGACGTAGCAAAGTCGCAGAACGTCGTCATTTGGCTCTCAAGCCAGGTCAGCATCGATGCATGTCAAGTCGATCAACGTCGCTAGGTTGCGTCGGTAAATGATGACGTTTTACGTCGCTGGTAGTCGCTGAATTAGCGACGTGTCCGCGTCGCTGAGTGTCGTCGCAATAGTGACGTATTGCGACGTTTTGTTGTTTAGCGACTAGGTTAATCGCGACCACGTGCAAACGTCGCTAAATACGTCGCTAATCGATATTAGCGACGTTTTTTCCCTATTTAGCGACGTCCTGAGGCGTCGCTGATTTGACAGATTTTAGTAGTGTATGCACATTTTCAAGTGTAATATCACCGTCTTCTACAACATCCCGTATGAAGTGGTAGCGAACATCAATATGCTTGGTCCTTGCATGATGGATTTGATTCTTTGCCAAGTGGATAGCACTCATATTATCACAATGCACATCAACTACATCCTGCTTCACCCCCAAGTTATTAATCAAGCCACGAAGCCATATAGGCCTTCTTTCACTGCCTCTGTTACCGCCATATACTCTGCTTCCGTAGTCGATAGTGCAACCGTAGCCTGCAACATGGACCTCCAACTGACTGGTGCACCATGTAAAACAAACACGTATCCAGTAGTTGACCTGCGCCTATCCAGATCACCAGCATAGTCCGAATCCACATATCCACTGACTTGACTAAAGTCTCCACCAAAGTGTAATCCCGCATCAGTAGTACCCTTCAAGTACCTGAATATCCACTTCATAGCCTCCCAGTGCTTTTTTCCCGGATTAGCCATAAAGCGACTAACCACACTTACGGCTTGTGCAATGTCTAGTCGAGTGCACACCATAGCATACATTAAGCTGCCAACTGCACTCGCATAAGGAACGCGAACCATGTGCTCCTTCTCCAAATCTGTAGTAGGGGATAACTTGGCTGAGAGCCTAAAGTGGCCAGCCAAGGGAGTAGAAACAATCTTTGCATCTTCCATACCAAAACGAGCATCTTCTCAATGTACGACTTCTGAGACAAAGACAATTTTCGTTTCTTCCTCTCCCTTTTAATCTCCATCCAAAAAATCTTCTTGGCTCCACCCAAGTCTTTCATCTCAAACTCCGAGCTAAGTTGAGATTTTAGTTTATCTATCTCTACCATATGCTTTTTGAGGCAATAAGCATATCATCCACATAAAGCAATAGATAGATATAGTCTCCACCACGAAGTCTATGAAAGTAAACACAACAATCATACTTACTTCGGGTGAAATCATGCCGTGTTATGAAGGTGTCGAACCTCTTGTACCACTGTCGAGGTGACTCCTTCAACCCGTACAACGATTTTTTCAACAAACACACATAATTTTCCTTGCCAACCACCTTGAAGCCCTCCGGTTGATGCATATAAATTTCTTCGTCAAGATCGCCATGCAAGAATGCTGTCTTCACATCGAGTTGCTCTAACTCGAGATCATGATGAGCTACCAAGCTCAACAATACTTGAATAGAAGTATGCTTGGCCACCGAAGAAAAGATCTCATTGTAGCCCACTCCCTCCTTCTGCGCGAAGCCCTTTGTCACTAATCTTGCCTTGAACCGAGTGTCACCTGACTCTGGAGAAGCTTCCTTCTTTTTGTACACCCACTTTCAGCCTATAGCCTTCTTGCCTTTGGGCAATGGTACCAGATCCCATGTACAATTTTTGTGGAGAGACTCAATCTCTTCCTGCATAGCCACCATCCAGTTCTCGCTGCTAGTATCTTTGACCGCCTGTTTGAATGTGATAGGCTCGTCATCCTCCACTGGTAGTGCATATGCCACCACATTTAGCTGTCCATAATGCTTTACCGGTTCCTCAAATCCATACATATGTACTGGCTTGACTAATCTCCTTGGACTAGTGGTGGCCAAGGAATCTTGCTGCTGGTGTTGCTCATCCTTTGGTTGTTTCTCTTGTGAGGCTTGATGAACATCTTCAGAAACCTCCACCTCATCTGATGCATCCTAAGACGACTCAATCTCAATTATTTGAGATTTGCTAGATACACCACCATCATGATCGGACTCACTCTTCTTGCTCGAAGCCAACACTGAAGACTCGTCAAATATGATATCCCTGCTGATTAAGAACTTCTTATCCTTCAAGCAGTACAGACGGTAGCCCTTCACTCCTTGTACATATCCTAAGAATATTGCTTTCTTGGCCCTCAGGTCCAACTTACCCTCATTGACATGATAGTAAGATTTGCACCCAAACACGCGCAAAGTGCTGTAATCTGCTGGTTTGTCGGTCATCACCTCATATGGAGTCTTACAATCTATAGCCGGAGTTGGTGATCTATTAACCAAGTATCGCGCCATGTGTATAGCATCCGCCCACCATTCCTTGCCTAAACTGGCATTGGAGAGCATACATCTTGCTTTCTCAAGCAAGGTTCGGTTCATCCTCTCTGCTAACCCATTCTGCTGCGGTGTATTCCTAACAGTCCAATGTCGAACGATACCTTCTTGAGCACAGAAATCTTTGAAAGGTCCAGAGGTATATTCAGTACCATTATCAGACCTCATCGTCTTTACCTTTCTGCCCGTTCTGTTCTCCATTGTCGCTTTCCACTGCTTGAACTTTTCGAACACTTCATCCTTGATTTTGATGAAATACAACCAAACATAACGTGTATAATCATCAATAAAAGTGACATAGTACCTTGCTCCATTCTTGGAAGGAATCCTGTTAGGTCCCTATACATTTGTATGCACATAGTCGAGAATACCTCTTGTCTTCTGCTTGCTTGTACTGAAGGTCACCCTGTGCTGCTTGTCATAAGTACAATGCTCACAGAAATCCATACTTGGCTTCTTCAAGTTCTTCAGTAACCCTTGCTTGCTCAGTAAGGACAGGCCTTTCTCGCTCATATGTCCAAGCCGCATATGCCAAAGATGTGTGCTTTCAGACAAATCAGATGTACTGACTGCTAAAGTCCCAGTCACAGTGCTTCCTAATAAGATATAAAGGTTACCCTGTCAGTAACCTTTCATCACCACCAAAGAACCATGAACAACCCGCAAGACTCCACCCTCGACGACGAACTTGTTACCATTCGAGTCAAGCGTACCAAGAGAAATAAGATTTTTCTTGAGGTCGGGAACATGTCTGACATCGGTCAAAGTTCGCACAATTCCATCATACATTTTTACCTTGATAGATCCAATTCCAACAGCTCGACATGCATTGTTGTTTCCCATCAAAACAGAACCAGCATCTGTCGTCTTGTAGGAAGAAAACCACTCCCTCTTTGGACACATATGGTACGAGCATCCGGAATCGAGAATCCAACGGTCACTCATGTTGTCATGTGCCACCGAAAAACAGACTCCGTCACTATCAGCTTCTGAAGCACAGTTTGCTTCACCACCTTCTCTCTCTGTCTTATTCTCCTTTTTCTTGTTCTTCTTCTTTGGATTAGAACACTTATTTGCATAATGTCCTTTCTCATTGCAGTTGAAGCACTTCACCTTCTCAATAGGTGTTTTGGACTTGGACCTTGACCTTCTGCTAAAAGATGCTTTATCGTTTGTCCTTCCTCTTACCGTCAAACCTTGAGCTTGGCCTCCATCGTTTCCGCCATTAGATGCCAACCTCCGCACCTTATTAGACAATAAAGCACTCGTAGCTTCTTCTACGGAAATTGAGTCATTCCCGTACAATAACGTTTGAATAAGATTCTCATAAGAATCGGGCAAAGAAAATAATAGGATTAGCGCCAAATGATCATCTTATTCATGCATGTCAACATCCTTCAAGTCGAAAATAATTCGATTGAATTTTGAAATATGATCCCGAATTGACGTACCTTCCTCCATCACTAGTCTGTAGAGCGACTTTAACCTATAAAGTCGGTTGGTGAGATTCTTCGTCATGTAGAGTGATTCCAACTTTAACCAGAGCCCAGCGGCGGTGGTTTCGTCCTTCACAGAGTTCCAAACACAGGCGAATAGCGGCACATGCTTCGAGATCCATGTCGTCCCAATCATCATCGGTCATGTCAGCGGGCTTCTTGGATTTTTCCCGTAAAGTCTTGTGAAGCTTTTGAGATATGAGAACGTCATTCATCTGGCTTTTCCAAAAGCCAAAATTATTTTTCCCATTGAACTTCTCAATTTCATACTTCCCGATCCTGCTTGACGGAACCATATCAAGAATCTACCCAATTAATCTTCTCTAAGAACTTTGTCGGACACCTTCCTAGACTCCAAGGCTCTGATACCAATTTGTTGTGGCACAGGGAAAACAAATCCAAGAAACTCAGAGAAAATTCACAACCACAAAGACAATGATTTACGTGGTTCGGCTAAGATGCCTACTTCCACAAACGAGGGTGATTTAGTTTCACTATGAAGAAGAAAAGGAATTACAATAGCTCTCAACGCTTCTCTCCTTACACTCAAGAACTCGATCTCTATCACAAAGATAGAAGAAAAAAAATCTCTCAAATTTTTGTGTTGAACTTATTCAACAACTTTAGCTCTCTTGTGTTGAACTTATTCAACAACTTGAGCACAATGAGATGTCTTGTGTTGAACTTATTCAACAACTTACATTGAGTACTCTTGGAGGTGTAAAATTCAATCTTATGTAGGATTATATATTGGAAATCCAATCCTATGTAGACTTACATATATTAAAAATACAATCCTTATAGGATTACCATATATATGGTCAAATCCAATCTTATATAGGATTGCCATATATATGGTCAAAAAAGGACATTGGCCTATTTTTGGACACTTTCCTTCAACTTTCGATTTTTTTTTCAAGAAGTCAGTTCGAAACTCCAACTGTTCTCCCGCTGAAAAGTTAGGTGGTAGTAGTAGTTGTTGTTCTCCTTTTGCCTTCCTTTTTTTTCAAGAAGTCGGTCCGGGACTCCAATCATTCTCCCGCTGTTATAAAGTCTTAAAAAAATTCAACGACTAAACTCCCGTTGGAGTTGTGGGCAGTGGCCCAACAAGGCATGCAATCCATCATGCATAAAATCCCATGCGTAACATCGGACATATACATCGAACATATCAATAATAATAATAATAATAATAATAATAATAATAATAATATAATTATTATTATTATATTATATCATACCATATCATATCATATTATATATTATATATTATATTATATTATTAATTTATTTAATCTATAAAAAAAATATTTTTAGTTGGGGGTAACATCACCATATTCAAAAGTGGAAATCACATTACTTCTAAACTACCACTTTAACAAACATCCAAAAGAAGGAACTATAAAAAATTATATTTTCCAACTCACTTCCACTAACCATCCAAAAGAAGGAACTCATAAAATATGCATACACATGACACGTATACGCAATGCATACACAAATCTCGACTTTCCATTTTTTTTTACTTCTCTCCAATTTCGCGAATCAAACAGCCCCTTGGTGGACATCAGAGATGGAACCACTAGTGTTGATATAATTAATAAACGTTATGTTAACATGTCCCCTAGGGATGTAAAATTGACATTTCCTAGATAATAAATTTACATTTTATGGGTATAAATAAGCATCCATTATCTCGGGTTGCACTACACTCGGAGTTGGTTGAAGTACATGATATTTTTCATATTTCTCAACTTCAGAAATACGTGCACGATCCTAAGTCACGTAGTGAGTTTTGATCAGCTAAAGCTGCATGCAGACTTATCATATTTAGAAGAATATGTTCAGATCCTGGACATGAAGGAAAATGTGATGTGAAATCGTGTTGTTTCTTTTGTTCGTGCGCTCTAACGAAATCATTCAAACAAAGAGTCGACGTGGAAGCTTGAGGCGGAGATGCGGGAGAAATATCCTTCTTTGTTTGTTTAGTTGAGGTAAGATTTTTGTTTTACGTTTCGAGGGACAAACTTTTTCTTAGTGGTATATTGTGTAGTGTCCCACTCCGGACGGCGCACTATGTGTGTTAGGCTTGTGGCAAGTTTGACTCGGTCAAAGTTGAGTGTTGAGGAACCCTATAACATTTAACCGATCGAGGAACATTTCCAATTCATGGATTGACTTCTGTTGAAATTAGTCCTAAATGCAATGGATCGTGTCTTGACGAAGAAATTATATATAAGAGTCTCTTCCCATACCTTTGTATTATAGTTTTTGGATATTTTTGTTGCTTGGTTTTTATGAATGCTCTTTCATGTTGTTTTCGATGATTGTTTCTTTTGCTCATTTTTATCAATTTCTACATTAATTTCTGAGAATTCTAAGAGATAAAGGATAGAAGAAACATAACAATTCAATGTTGGTGCCACTATATGAGGAGGCATAGCTGAAGTTTGATTGTTGCGAATCGATTCACCTTCTCTCGACTAATTCTCTTTCCGGTGGGTGGTTCCGACCTTTCTTTTCTACTTCTTTACGCAAATAAATTCTTTGTTACCTTGCAACGTCCTTGGATCGATGATGTCACATATATTGTAATAGATAAATGAATACTTAATGTATGTTATAACACTAGGAAATCAGAACACGGAGAAATGTAACTCTTAGGTGCATCTATGCACAAGAATTATGTAGTTAGTGTTTCATATGAGAAGTGGAATCGATGTTGCTTGCTGCCACGATATTAGTCAGAATGGTTTGGGATTAATGGATCGCTAATCGGAACAATATTGAATCACGAGAATGAACTGTTGTATAAGTAAAGGTTTACATTGCTTTATTTCAATTTCTATATCATACTTTATAATTAAACTGTTCACGCATTTGGATGGTCATGGACAATTTGTGCAACAATATTTGGCTTTCCTCAAACTAGTTTCCAAGGCACGGGAACCAAATCGACCTAGGAAAAAAAATGTGAAATATGCTTCATGCACGAGGTATTGCGGGACCTTCAATGGGACTAGCTATCCGGACTAGAAGGACGCGTCGCAATATCACGTAGTAGTCCTTTATGGTCTCGAATTCACCTAGAGCTGTCAAGTGGGCCGGACCTCTCAGGCCCATGCACTATAGCGAGTCGGACCGGACCAGGTCGAAAGGGTGAGAATGTGAGCTCAGCCCGGCACGTGGCCCGTGGCATGGTGGGTTTTGAACCGGGCTGTACCAAGCCGGGCCAGACCTCGATATATTCTATATAATAAAAAACTTTAAAATTTGAACCTCAACTTCTTTTTAAAATCTGATTAACATGTATGTCAATAACTAACTTTCAAGAATGAGAGGCACTTCTACAAACTTGACAAATGATACATTAAGCTAAGTCATGTAAAATGAAAACCAACACAGCAGTATTGCTAAGTGTTGATATAAGAAAAAAGAGAACTATATGATAAAAATGCATTCATACTTCATTTCTTCCATTTGTTTGGCTCATCAAATACAAATTATCTTCCTATACCCAACTTTTAGGAATATGTTGTCTGCATTCTATACCCATATTCCTATACACAATATTTTAAAACGCATTTAAAGGCATAGAATATAGTATGTAGCTATATCAGTTCGGGACGGGCCTGGGCTTCGGGTTGGGCCGGACCGGACCCATTTTATGGGCCGAGATATGAGACCCGACACGTCCCAATATACTGGGCCGGCCCGGTCCGGCCTCACAATTAATCAGGCCGAACCGACACATGAGTCAAATTTTTGGGCCGGGCTCGTTTCGGGCTGGGCCATCCCGGCCCATTTGACATATCTAGATTTACCAATAACCTCATGTAGACATGAGGCATGCTGATGTATGTCTTATGCAAGGGCTATAAGCATTCATCTGTTTTATACAGGAAAAGAAATTTTGATTGCGGTAAGAAATGTACGTATTGATGAGATGATATATGTGTTCTTCTTTTACTCTACTTCATCACTTATGGATATGATATATGTTTCATGCTTTTCATTTACTCCGTTGATTATGAAATGTCAATCAATCCTAGTTCTAAATAGCAAGATCATTTATATTGCATGCTCTCTTACTAAGAATGTTGGTTTAAGCAAGGGTTAGTTTCGCTCACCAATGCATTCCCCAATGTGCTGACCGCCTCCTCCGCATGTGTCAAACTCGATGCGAGTGCACAAAGCTAATTGAATCTCGCTAAAGCGACTCCAGCTCTTCCTATTTTGAAATATTTTGAAGTTGTTTCTTTTGAAGGCGTTTTGATGTCAATATATATAAAGGGACGTAATGTATAGAACGACAAGTATTATTTATGATAGTTTGTCAGCCTTTTTGTTATTTCATGAATGTAGCCAAGACGATGTTTTATTTGTATCAAGTTCTTATACCCCGTTTCAAATTATCAATGAAAAGCAATTCTTCATATGTTGTGTCTTCATCTTTCGATTGCTATACTATATTAACCAAATATTTTAAAATAAATTATCACTCATTAACGTTATTGTCTTATACAAGTGCAATTTGTAGTCTTATACATGTGCACGTGTATAAGTCTAAAATTTAATATTCTTCTAAATCATTTTTTTGGGAATTAAATTCCTTGGAAAAAAATATTTCCATATTTGGTGAATATATCAATATTTCCAAAAATATATAGTTCATATAAAAAAATATAACAATTTTAATTGATGATTAAATATATTTAATAGTTGCTACTATTTGCTTGCGACTTTTTATAGCGTAGTTGGTTAATATGATATGTTAATACTAAGGAGAACATGGTTAAAATTCTATTGACATCATAATTTTTTTTACTTATAAATTAATTTTTACGATTCGATCCATATTGAACCTAACTCAAACTCACATTGACGTGAAATAGACCCAACCCAAAAAGTAAAAAAAAAAAAAAAAAAAGAAGTGAAAAGATGTAAACATAATGATTTTATTTCAAAAAAGGTGGGAAATGTAAAAAAAAAAAAAAAAGGAAAAGGGAAAAAAAAGAACAAAAACAACTTTAAAAATGTATTGAAAACAAGATTTTTTTTTTAAAAAAAAAAATGGAAAAAAGAAGGCAAAAAAAAATGGAAAAACAGAAAATAAATTTTCTTAAGAAGTGAAAAATAGTATATTTTTTAAAAACGATTTTTTTTCTTGGAAAGAAAAGAAGATAAAAAAAACGAAAAGAAGAAAAAACTTTAAAAAAAGTGAAGAAAGGGAAAAAAAAGATTTTTTTTAACAACAAATAATTTAAAAGTACCAAAAAACCGAAAAAAAAAAAACTAAAAACAAAAGACTTCTTAAAAGCAAATGGAAAAAAAGATAACAAAAGAAACAAAAAAGACAAGAAGATAAAATAAAACCTTTAAAAAGTATACAAAAAATTAAACAAAAAATAATTTAAGAGAAATGAAAAAAGATATAATAGACGAAAATAAAATAAACGATAAAAAACTAAAAAAAGAAGAAGAAATAACAAACTTTAAGGTAATTTCTAAAAGCACTCCACATTTTACTGCAAGACAGCCCATTAGGTAGTCCTAATATTAAGGAGGACTGCCAACTTCGTTGACAGTCTTATCTTAATATTCAAATTCTTTAGGACTGTCAATTTTGTTGGCAGTCATAATTTATGTTACTGGACTGTCCTGGAGTGCCTTTTGAAATTACCAACTTTAAAAGAGTTCAGGAAAAGAAACAAAATTACTTCGAACAAAAAATATACACACCTATTCTTAGGATAGATTTGCATATTTTGTGGACATTTTTTTACAAGAGCAATCACAGTTTTCGAAGATAAAATTTTTTAAGCCAAATCGGACATAGAAATAGAAATAAATTTTCCACCATAAATCCCCCGGCGGATTTAGGAGGTATTGGTGAATATTAATTCATCGAGGACGAAATACTAGAATCATCCTAAGCCATTGAGAATAGACAAGCAATATAATCATTGTACGAAGAATCTAATAAAAAATGTGGGTACTATACATCACACTCACCCATCTTATTCAGTAGCTGGCAGCCTCGAGAGATTATGAACTGATAGCGACTGGTACCAGAGTAGACAGGCAAGAGCAGCATACTTATTATTGCCAAAAAAATTGTGCAGCTAGTACTACTACTATATTTAATCAATTTTGATTTATCCTTCACTTAGATTATTGATATCAAGATGTACCCCACAGTTTTGCAAAAATATAAGAGTCTTCACACTTTGGACGGAAACTGTCCGGAACGGACGATCAACAGCTTTGACCAAAAAAAATTGACGAAAATACCCCTCCTATAATTTTTTCTTTCTCTTCTCTCAACTCCCTCTCTCCTCCTCCTCCCCGGACACGCTGCCGCCGGCGCCGCTACTCGCCCCCGCCCTCCACGCCACCGCCTCCCCACTCCCCGCCATCGCCTCCCTTCCCCCTCCCCGCCACCGTCCCGCTTTCCCCTCCCCGCGTAGCAGCGGCGGCGACATGCGGCGCTTAGCAACGGGAAGGGGAGCAGCGGCGGGGGTGAGCGATGGGGGGAGCAGCGGCGGTGGCTGCTGTTGTTGCGGAGGGGGGGGGGGAGGGGAGCAGCGGCGGGTGTGCAGTGACGGCAGGGAAGGAGGGGGGTTGAAGGAAGAGGAAGAAGAAATTAGGGAAGGGGTATTTTCGTCAAATTTTTTGGATCAAACCTGTTGACCGTCCGTTCTGGACAGTTTTCGTCCAAAGTGGAAGGACCCTTACATTTTTGCAAAACTGTGGGGTGCACCCTTAATATGGATAATCCAAGTGGAGGGTAAGTCAAAATTTCTCTATTTAATTTGGTAGGAAGACTAGAAATTAGCATCGCAAATGTTAACATGTGTTGTTAATACATTAATAAATGTATTTTTTTTTTCTTTTTTCTTTTTGAGATGTCCGGCAATACGAATGAAACTTTGTGCACGATGCATTCTATGCCTTTTAAGCACACTGTCCCCAACTCCGTCCATGTGGCTAGATTCACTGATGTTCTGCCCCTCTATTTATACATAAATAGGTCTAATACAGGTAGGCGTACTTAAATCTAAGTATTATTATATTTAAATTAAATCTAATATGATAGATTTAGGAAACCAGATCTAAATCCAATAGGTTTAATTAAATCCAAGTTATCTAACCCATATGTATAGATAAGACCAACTCCAAATATTTCTAAATTAAGTTGAACTTATAAGGATTAGATAAATCCAAATATACATAGATTTAAACTGAATAAATTAAATCTAATCCAAACAACTTTAAATTTAAACAACTTTAACTTTCTGAAAACACAAAATCCTAACACTATATTCCTTATAGTCCTTACGCCGAGGACGTATCTGAAAAATACACAAGGAACACACCTAAAGGACAACCTTGTCTCGCATAGTCGAGGATAAGTGAACAAAACAAGTACGACCAACGATACAAAGTATGGAATAATCAAGAGGACAACCATATAAAAACTAATAACGAGACGCACCATCAAGAACATAAGTTGAAATCTGGTTGATCAAAAATATACTACTAAGCACAACTTCAACCCATGTTATATATATATTATATTATATATATATATATATATATGTATATATATATATACACTGCAACAATCAGGAGACGCATAACTCCAATCCGAGGTGACTCCCTATACTCTAACAATACCATCCAAGTTCCTAGGCTTTTCGATCATTTCCGCATATATACATATTTGCCGCCTGTCACAGTAATGTGCAGATTTAAACGATTAATTAAGATCATTTGGGTTCAAAGGATTTAGGAGGTATTGGTAGATCTTAATTCATGGAGGACGAGATACAAGAATCATCCTATGCCATTGAGAATAGACGAGCAATATAATCATGGGTTATTTAGTAACATGGTCTCACATATGGAAGTTAGGGTTTGGATCTCGAAAATGACCAACGTTAGAGTTTGGGCCTCGAAATCACTGTTCACGTAGGCTAAATGAACAGTAATTTCGAGACCCAAACTCTTACGTAGGTCATTTTCGAAACTCAAACCTATATATATGTGAGATCCTGTTACTAAATAATCCTATAATCATTCGAAGGAAGAATCCAATAACAAATAGGTGGCTACTATACATCACACCCTGCCATCTCATCTGGCAGTCTTAAGAGATTTATGAACAAATTGCCACTGCTGCCAAAGTAGACAGGAAAGAGTAGCATACTTATTGTTGCATAAAATCATGCAGCTAGTACTACTCTATTTAATTGGGTAGGTAGACTAGAAATTAGCATCACAAATATCAATGCGGATCTATCCATAATGTCCTTCATAATAGTAACCAATCATTCTGCTACTATTTGCAAAAGATGATTCCATAATGTCCTTCATAATAGTAACCAATCATTCTGCTACTATTTGCAAAAGATGATTTAATACAAATTTTCAGTGAGCATAACACAAAAATTGACGGTCATTGATTCATTGGAAATATTCATCTATACCTTAGGGTCTATTTGGCAATTGTAAGGGTAGCGGTTATGAGTTGTTTTTAGAGTACCAGTTATGAGCAGTTACGAGGGGTCCGATTTTTTGTGGTTTTTAAGTAGCAGCTTTTAAACCAGTCCAATCCATACTTGGTAATTCACTAACAAGCAGCTTTGAAATTTTTTTACATGAATAAAATTAAATGGGAAGAGTATTAGTAGTTACAATTATATATTTTTGGTGATGATATAAATGGAATAAAATAATAAAATCGCTCAAATCCCACCGATTTGGGGTGTTTATAAAGCCATCCAAAATTGCATTACACCGATTTTGGAGGATTTTTGAGCCGATCAAAACTAGTGACTCAAAAAAAATAAACAAACATGAGTTTTCATAGACGGTCGGTTCAAAAACACCCCAGAACCGGCGAAAACACCGTCACCAAGCATACCCTTAGATTTGTGTTCTTGGATGTATTAATCTTCGTTTTGTCGGAACCAAGATTCTATTTGAGATGTAGGGCTCTGGCTAATCAAAAGATGGAAAAGAAAATAAAAAAATTCCAATCGATTTTGTTTCTTATTTTCCTGCCTAGTAGAAAAGTTACTAGTCAAATATCGACTAACGTTTGTCTAGTTACTTCCTCTCCACTTCCCAGTACTAACCAAACACAAATAGAGTTCATTTCTTCACTCCTTTTCATTTTGTTTCACGAACTGCCGATAACAAGGCTTTAAAACCAAGAGGTCATGGTCAATTGTGCTTTCATGCCTGATACAAACATGTTTGCATATTATTGTGCAAAAAAAAAAAAAACAGTGGAGAAGGGAAATTTCAACTTTCTGAAGGTCTCTCTCCCTTTCATAATATGGCCTGGGAGAGAGGAGCCATATGATTGAAAGATATTCTTCCCAGAGTAGCATAGTATCCCCAATAATTGACTAAAGTACGAATAATTTGTTTTTTCAATGAATCTAGGCATCATGTAAGAAAAGCAAAATCCAAGCAATATAAATTTTATTGCTATATCATTCAATTTGGACAAGTCATTAGAAATAAGCTTTATTTTTTTCCAACGAGGTTAACAACAAATAGCAAAATTAATTGAGAGGGGTGAAATTTTTCCAAGAAAGCTAGTAGGGTACGAACAAGAAGAAACCTCAGTAATCAGGTATTGAAGCGAACCTATACCCGGGGGCACCTCTCCATGAATAATATGCAACCCTAGTCTCGTAGAAGCCTGCATAAAGATTTGGCCAACATTAATCGCAAATAAGGGTGTCAACAAACTGTAAACATAGTGTTGAATCCACATGAATTTATAGTAGCCTACTTTTGGAGTTTCGAGAGCTAGAATTCAAGGTTCGCTTTACTTGGCAAATGAAAGGCACAGCAAAAGTATAGTGATATAGTGATACTACAATAACTTCAAAGAATATGAAATGCAATAAAAGGTGATCTGAGAGCAACCAAAATAATTGTCAGCAACAAAAGTGTGACAGCAAAGTAATAATTTAATAAATCGATAAAGCCTGAATTTAAGATGATTGCGATAAATTCAACAATAATAGTAAAATATATATATATCTGTCAAAAAATTGGAGCAACTGTTTGTAAGGAAATTCACTCATGTCCACCTAAACATGTTGCATGCAACAAGTGCTAATCTAGTTGAGCTGGATCAAAAATTATGTACTCCCCGAGTCTCCACTAGAAAGGATAACATGCTTTCTCTGCTACGGCTGGAATCAAGTTTCCTTGTCAAACTTATAACATAATCAAATGTGTCTAATGTGCTACTCAGTTCAGTGTTCTTTTCGACAAATGGTTATGCTAAGGATATTATTTTCTTAAACCATCTACAGTTAAGTAGAATGTCTTCTATCTTAATTACATCTGTACCCCCTCTACAGGAACCAAGCCCACGTCGGTACATTCTTGGGTGAGGCTTCCACTTATTTCTTGCTTATCGGGTGACCTCTGTTTGTTATGGGTCTAAGACTCTAAATATGGACCTGCTTCTCTGGTGACATTGGGACTTTGTTTTCACAGTTTCAGTTACCACTCTTATACTCTTCTATTCTTGCTCTATACTGTTATTGGCCAAACAATAATATACATACCATCATGTAATGGAAAGTTTCCAGCTGACAAATGGGGTAAAAAGCCTAGGAAGCTCGGACACTCCAAGGATATGGGCTGTGTCGTGTGGACACATATCATACACAAGCCAGACACTCCAAAATACACTAGGAAAAAACCAAAATAGTTGTCGTGTTTGTGTCGCCGTGTCCTTGCCATATTGTGTCGTATCTGTGTCCGTGCAACATATACAACACGTGGCATGAAACGAGGTTACAAGAGTATCGGACCAATACACAAAATTTACAAACGGTGGTTTCCGTCATATACTAAGTATATTAAGATGAAAGAAAAAGGATCATGGGCTTTGAGCCAGTCACAAGAGAATTGTTGCATTGATGCACTCATTTCTTTCTTCCACATGGACTGGAGGATGGAGACTCAGGGGTATGGAGGAAAATTTTCCTTTTGAAACAATTATATAATCAACAGAGATGATCACCTAAATCTCTATAACACAAATGTTATCAAACATCCAATATACTTCTATGTAGTTGACATGGGAGAAGTAAATAAACTGGTAAGAAACACAGGAGATCCTGAGAAAGCACCTTAAATTAATACGGAAAACAGCAAAAGGTGAAACCAATTGTTCGCATTATCAATCGATACCGATCCGATATGACCGATACCGATACGGTTTGGCATGTCCCGATCCGATACCGACCGATACCCGATACTGACCAATAACAACATTGGGTATCTCTTTTCGCGTCAATTCGGCAAAATAAATTGAATGAAAAAGACCAATCAGCAAGGGTGTAAAAACATAGTAAGGTTGTAAAAACATGTAAATGAAGGAAAAAAAAAGTTATCTATCGCATGTAAACCAATCGGTAAGGGTGACAACTATTTCATTCAATTTCAAAAGTACTAAAGAAATAACACTAGAAATACTTTATGCCTAAATATATTAAATATATTTTCTAAAAATGTTAATAATTTATTAATAATTATTTGTTTTTCAATACCAAAAAATCCAATACTTCGATCCGAGACCGCCAATATTGTCGATATTGATACTCATAGGAATGGTCCGATACCGGTTCTGATACCGATACTGCGAACCTTGTGTGAAACCCTTGATTACTAATAATGTGAACACTAACCCATCATGCAGAGAATAATTTTCACATGAAGTGAACAATATGCATGATTATCAAGTGAACAGTAACTCATACCAAGAGCTTTAGGTGTATGGTTTCTTTCTTTGGTTTCATTCTTCTGCGTAAGGCCTATGAAAGGCTTTGCATAGGAATCATATATGGATATCTTGTGGCTGAAAGTTGAATGAAGCAATATTTTTATTTATTTCAATTTTCTTCTATATCTTCCTCTTCTCCAACTTCTCGGCTTCTTGTTGAAAATTCAAGATACCAATGATTATTCCTCTGCCAAAAAAGTTCATTTCCCCGTAGGAGTTTAAGTGGGTAAGATATTAGATAAATAAATCTAGGGATTTTAGTTGCAATTAAAGTTAAAAGCTTTGCTTTAGGGTTCATGCTCATGTAAACAATAAAAACGAATTAAAGTTATTTTCTTTATCCTAATGTATTATACAAGCTATAAGAAACCTAAAAGTTGGGATAAATTTTGTAGTTGAGAATTGCATATTTCAATCACGTTTATCTTCGTTTGCTTCTCTTTCTTTCCTCTACCAGTCTCCTTGCTGGACACAAAGCCAATTAGCCATCTCTTAAACAAAAGGCCACCATTAAACTCATATAATCCACGAATCTATATTCATTTAGGAAATAATATATTTAAATCTTCCCATTTAGAGTCATATGATCATGAATCTATCTTCACGTTAGAAACAAACTTGAGCAACATACCAAACTTGATATGTGATCCTCTTGGAGACTAAACACATCATAATTAAGTTCTTCTCGACAAAGGTTTCAGAATCAGACACCTAGGCATTTCAGATGCTCTAGCACCTTCCGCCTCGAACAACCTCAAACATCTCAAGTCTCGACTCGCCTTTACTTAAACGTGACTTGTCTTAGGCCAATTTTATTTTGAGTTCGGAACCCAGCCCATGGGAATAACTTTAAGATCTTCAATATCATCCAAGCCTTCCCCATCAAAATGGGGTCGGTTATAATAACTTAAAAATTATAGATATTGTTAATAATTTAATATAGATATCAAAGAAGTGGAAGGAACAATAGCATCTTCTCTCCCGAATCCCTTCCCTTCTATGTTCCTGAACTTTGCAATTAAGAATCCAATTTTCTGTCTTATTATTATCTATGGTATTGAAACAACATGTGACACTAATGATCAAAGTCCAAAAATATTACTCAAATACAAAAAAAAAAAAAAAAAAAAGATTGGAGCCCAAACCAAAACACGGTCCCAATTATAAACCACAAGCTTGTATCATTGAAGCTAAGCATTTACAGGTTTCATTCCTTCCCATAAGGAATACTCTCCATGTTGTTTACCTAAAACATCAGGTGTACTACTCATGCTGATGGAATAGTTCTCCTACCATGACAAGTAATACTTGTAACTTGTTAGCTACTTATATTTCCATAGGTAGTAGAAAATCAAGGGTGAAGGAAATAATTATACACATACCAGGAAGGAAGGCAAGTATGCCAAGTATCAAGAGACCGTATGCCTGAGAATCATCCCCCTCCATCTGACCAGTGTAGACGAAGAAAAAGAGTATGAGAAGGACCGATCCCATGAAGAGAAGAAAAATAGCAAGCACAATCGATTTCCATGGGATCCTTTCCAGGGACCTGGGGGTATATTTGAACCGAAGATCTTCTAACAGTTCGCTGTCATCGTCCCAATCTTGTTCAGCGAGTGGGGAATAACGGATATGATGTCGCGATGCCATCACACCTGGCCAGTCCCTACACGGGATGCTTCAGAATGTAGCTCTAGGAAAAGAGAGAAAATTCTCAAGAAAGTATATATTCATGTCATAAGCAAAACAAGGAGACAGATGAAGAAGAAAGCACACAACTTCGAGCACAAGAGACATGTTCGCGAGCCTATCTTGCATGGATATGACAAAATACGAAGCAACATGGACATGCGCCAATTTTTGGAGAGTTCGTGCTATTACCTCCTAGAAAGAAAGAATATATATATATATATATATATATATATATATATATATATATACTCTACGCACACACCCGCACATCCTTGGGATCGAATCCATCCAGTCAGGACGAATGCCTACCCACACTACCACTTGGGATATATATATAAAAGGGAGGATTAGGATCTCGGCTATTAAGCATTTCCGAATGTCCCCGAATTAGCAGTCATTAGAACTGTCTTTTTTGACTGTACAGATTAGTTCATAACTATCCTATTTATCGTGAGATTTTGAACTAATCTTTTGTATGGTCCAAAAAGACAGATCCAATGACTGTTATTTCAGAGACATTCGGGATACTTAATAGCAGGGATCGTGATCCCCCCTATTAACAAGAACAGCTTTGTAGTCATAAAGACGTTTCATCTTGGTGAGGCTGTCTACCGTCGTCACACAATGAAGCCGAGGAGGCCCCACATTTTGGAAATAAATTTAGATTTCAAACCCGTAGATGCATACTAAAGTTGTAAATGCATGTTGTATAATCAATGATATTTCTTCGTCACTTTGATCGGCGTGCATACTTTCTTACATATCGGTAACTTGCACTAAACACAAAAAAGGTAATATGACAGGCTAAAATACTAGGAATCACATACATTACAAAATACACCGTCGACATTGTGTCCCCATCATACCATGTCGCATCCGTGTCGGCACAACATACAATGATGAGTATATACATAGGAAGATAGGTCAAGTAAGTAACCCTTCCCATTTGACAAATTGCGCGAGAGCTAGCAATAAATTCAGTAATGTTTAAACTCCTTCTTGTTCCTCTAGGTCTAGGTCTGTTGTAGAACCTTTTGCAGCATCAGTTCTAGCCCACTCGTTCCCTTAGGGGGCGTTTGGTATGCGGAATACTATATAGCCGGGAATTCTATATTTCCGGGAATCAAATTCCAAGAAATTAAATTCCCGGGAAAATTATATTCCCATGTTTGGTGACAATATAAATATTCCCGGAAAAAAAATAAAACATAATAATAACAAAAAAAATGAACAAATATAAAAAAAACCGATAAAAGGACAAAACCGGTAAAAACGAAAAAAATCGGTAAAAAACAGCAAAAAAACTACAAAAACGACAAAAAAATCGCTTAAAACGACAAAAATTGACAAAAAAGCGACAAAAATGACAAAAGTTGGATAAAAACGACAAAGAATAATCAAAAAAGGGTAAAAACGACAAAAAAATTGCTTAAAAACGACAAAAAATGGGTAAAAACGACAAAAAAGCAATAAAAACGACAAAAAAATTCAAAAAGTGACAAAAAAGACAAAAAATGAGTAAAAACGATAAAAAATTGCTTAAAACGACAAAAAATTAGTAAAAACGACAAAAAATTGGTAAAAAACGAAAAAAATGACAAAAAAGCGATAAAAACGACAAAAAATAATCAAAAAGTGACAAAAAAGATAAAAAATGGGTAAAAACGACAAAAAATTGCTTAAAACGGAAAAAAAATTTGCTTAAAACGACAAAAAATTGGTAAAAACGAAAAAAAATGACAAAAAACTGATAAAAACGACAAAAATTAATCAAAAAGTAACAAAAAAGACAAAAAATGGGTAAAAACGACAAAAAATTGCTTAAAACGACAAAAAAATGGTAAAAACAACCAAAAATGACAAAAAAGCGATAAAAACGACAAAAAATAATCAAAAAGTAACAAAAAAAGACAAAAAATGGGTAAAAACGACAAAAAATTTCTTAAAACGACAAAAAATTGGTAAAAACGACAAAAAATGACAAAAAAAACGATAAAAACGACAAAAAAAAAAAATGTTCAAAACTAATCAAAATTGATCAAAAAAGAAGAAAAAAATTTAAACAATTTTTTTTTGCCCGGGCAAAAAAAAAAATACCCACCTATTCTCAAGGGATAGGATTCCCATGTTTTGTGGGTAAACTATTTACCTGGGTATTTATAATTTCCGGGAATAATTTTTTATAAGCCAAACAAACGTGGTAATAGATTCCCATCTTAAATTTTTCCGGGAATAAAAAAAAATACCGCGTACCAAACGCCCCCTTAAATCCAATCTTGAGAATCTAGAATCAAGGGGAATTTGCTCGAAGGGTGTGACAAGAACAATGTACGATTTCACATAAAATGAATAAATGATAAAAACATATTGTTCTGTGAACATTGTATGATTTCATGTACAGAACCCTAATTGCATGCAATAATAGGCGATTTTAGTCGTGTTTACCTATGCGGATTGGAGAAGAAAACGACCGGTGCTTCATTCTTCTTCTTTTTTTCCCAATTTATCTTGGGACAGGAATTAGAGGCGTCCGACTCAACAGACCGGGTTTAGATCCAAGGTGGGCCGTCCATGACTATCGAGGCCCATGTCAGTCCCTTAGGATTTAATTTTTGAACAAAAATAAACGGAAATTTTATTTTGACTGCACGAGGGGCTGGTCCGCGTCTGCGTGGCTGCCTGCCTTTGGCCAATACCAATGCGCCGCGTGACCACGGACCAGCACGGACCAGTCCCACGACAATCCAAATAGCAGTTCCGAAAAATAAATATACGACATCATGTTAGGCCTCTAATATACGTCCACTATAATAATTTGTATACAAAAAAGGTAAAGTGTTTTTTTTGTCACAAAAAAATATAAAACAAAGAAAGATCACAAGATACGAGCTATATCAAATGGGTACGATTATATATAAATAAAAAAAATCTTCAAATTAATAAAAAATATTAAATGATATAAATAATGTTGAAAATTAAATTATTAGTTTCTTGCTGACCACAAGTTTTAAAAGATCCTAACACTAAAATTATATGTAAATACAATATATAATATATATAATAAATTTTGCACTTTACACGTATGTAACAGAAACTTTCCACAATTGATTATTTATTTACACAAAAAAATACGCAACCATTGGACGTTTTAAAATTTTTGGCGAAGAAACGTCCAATGATTGAGCTTATTTGGCTAAAGAACATTCTACAGTTGGACATTTTTGTTAATTTTTTTATTAGTTGTTAATCATTCATCCTGAAGACTAATCTACTATTGGAGTATTTTATTCTTAAAACTGAAAATTTAGTCTTCAGGATGAGAGATCATTAACAGATAATAAAATATCAACAAAAACTTGCAACGATACGAATTTTTTTTTTTTTTTTTTTGACAAAATGCGCCAAACCATTGGACGTTTCTTAACTAAAAATCAAAAAATGTCGATGGTTGTGCATTTAGTGTGTAAAAAATGTTCAATTGTTGCTCGTTTCTATTACATATGTGTAAACCACAAAACTTATTATATATAATATTTATAACATTATTATATTTGGAACTTGTGGTCAATAGTGAAATAATAAGATGGTGAAATGTTGAGGTTTTCTCATTTTGAGACAGTTTGAAAAACTCCAAAAAAGAAACGCAAGAAATTATTCAGTGGCTAGGCTCACTAAGGGTCTACTTGGATCGAGGGTTAAGAGAGTTAAATGAGGGAAAGCTAAGTGAGGAAAAATAAAATCATATTTGGTTTGAGGGTGAGGTTTAGGAGGAAGGGTTATAGAGGGTTAAGTGGGGATTTGTTTATATCTTTTTAACTCCCAAAATCGAAGAGTTACGAGGGAGATTGAGTGGTTTTGTTTAAAAAGTCATAAATATTCTTATTTGTCCTATAAACTATCATGATTTCTTTCTTCATTTTGTTTTTCTTGCTTTCAATATGTTGCTCGGTAACTTTCTCATTTGTGAATATATTTTGACAAGTTATAATTAAAATTTCAATCAAATTTAATTTTATGACATATCACTACCAGAATAAGTCGTTTTAGCGACGCCTAAAGACGTCGCTAAAACGACAAATTACGTCGCTACCGACGCAATTACCGACGTTTTGGACTTGTCGCGGAAACGTAAGTCGCTGATCTTTAAAACGTCGCCGAACGTCGCAAATACCGACGTTCACCGACGTATGATTACGTCGGTATATCCTGGGATATTACCGACGTCTACCGTCGTTTCGTCGGTGGATTAGCGACGTGTTGAAAGTCGCTACACGTCGGTAAAATCCTGGGAACTTACCGACGTTTATCGTCGTTTAGTCGGTGAATTAACGTCGTTGAAAATGTCGCAAAACGTCGGTAAAATACTAGGAATTTGCTGACGTTTACCGTCGTTACGTCGGTGGATTGGCGACGACTATTATGTCACTAAATGTCGGTAATTCCTGGGATTATTACCGACGTTCACCGACTTTTACCGACAGTCTCCGACGTATAAGGACGTCGGTAAACGTCGGTACCCTGGAAAATTTTGCAGATTTACCGACGCAAACGTACGTCGGTGGACTTCGGTAAACGTCGGTAAATCTGCAAAAAAAATAAAAAAACTAAAATACAGAATGTCCTTTTCTCCCTGCAGTTTAAAAAGATAACCATAAAGACATAGTATAACAGATATCCTTTTCTTCCTGGGTTCGCCGACCCCTTCGGTGGAACACTCAACACCGGTAAACGTAAACCACAGAAGCACATTAACATCCAATTGAAACGAATAATAACATAAACAACAGTATAACATAATGTAGCAGGCAACAAATAGAATGGGATCCAACAAATAGAATAGGATCCAACAAATAGAATAGGCACAACCAACAAGTATCCAAATAACCAAGTCTACACCAAATAACAAAGTCTACAACCAAATAACCAAAGTCTACACACAACCAACAAATAGAATAGGATCCAACAAATAGGATCCAAACATCCAAGTCTACACAACCAACAAATATCCAAGTCACAAACAAAGGATCAAACAAACACAAACAAACAGTCCTAACTAGGACTACTAGGGATCTGGTGCAGGAGGGGCACCGCCGCGACGAAGGGATAAGAACAACTCATACTCCTCAAGTGAAATCGATACCGATGGAGCAGGCAGTGACGTCGGTGGAGTCGGTGTCGATGAAGAAGGCGGTGGAGGCGGGGGAGTCGACGACGATGAAGGCGCACCCGGAGGACCAGCACGCTCCAACGCTGTAAGTCGCTGGTTGTATGAATCCATGGTAGATAACAGTCTATCACTGCTCTGGACCATCGAATCCGTCACCAATCTCAGCCTATCGGTCATGGTCACCTGTGCTGTCTGCAGCTCCGTCACCGTGCGCTCTAACCCTCCAACGCTGCGCTCTATCCTCTCAGTCGTCTCCATGAGCTCCATAATGCCGCGGTCGAGCGCATCCAATCGTGCTAGCAGCACAGGATCGTCCGTAGGGTGCTGAGAATGCTCCTCGATCCATTGTAGCAGTTCGTCACGGAGAGACTCCATCATCTGGTGGACTCGGGCAGACTCCTGGGACGGCTGTGGACCATGCACACTAGCAGGAGATGTCCTAGAGGACTGGGTCGCAACTAGGGCGCCATAGGATCCCGTACCGTAGTACGTACCCCTATGGAGTCCACCAGCGGCGGTCATCCACAGCTCGTCCGCCGACGGAGCTTGAGTGGGCTGCGAGGAAGTACCGGCCTCTCCTGCATTAGGTGCACTAGCAGCCGCCCGTTCCCGCAGCCTCTGATACTCGGTCTAGAAAGTATGGATAGTACTCTTTAATTTCTAATTTCTAATTAATGTACTTACTATTACTAACTACATGAATATTTATTTGTATCATATTTACTAAGTTATATTAAAATTGACACGAATTATTAAATTAAGATAACGTATTGTAATACTTACATAGGTCTACTCGGCCCTCTCGTCAATAAGGCCTTCGCCCTTCCGATGGGTGGCCAGGAAGACGGTCACCATGTCGGCGTTACCTACCTTCCTTACATGTAATTAAATATATTATCTTAGTAATAATTTATCGGATTTGTATTAAAATAATATTTCTAAAAGAGAAAGACATACCAGACGACGGAAATATTTCGTCATCGGAATCGACCCACCGCACCACTTCGAGGCATGTTGCCTAGCCGCCTTGGCCTTCTCCGACTTCTCCTTGTACCTTGGCTCATCGAATCGAGCCTTCATCGCATTCCACTGATCAGGGGTGATCCAACCTTGGATCGGCTTTCCGGCACGATCACGATCCTTCTGATCATTAATAGCGTCGCGGATCAGCTTGGCAGCGACGGCAGGAAACATCCCCTCGATAAGCTCGGTCCGGTACGGTGGATAGAAAAACATATCCTAGAAGAGCGCAAACCAAATATTTATCAGTTATATATAATATGAATTAATTATATGATTTATATTAAAAGCAAATCTATTTTAACCTTGAAGCGCGTAAACCAGTAGTTCTTTCTTTCGTCTGGAGCATCAGAGTAGTTAATCCAAGGACCACCATAATTATGTCTCAGCATGTGGCCTAGGCGTCTCTGTACCTCTGGGGGACGATATCTATACAGACATATTATATTCATGAAAAAAGTTAATTTATGATAAAAACAGAAAAAAAATTACAAACCAAAACACCTACTTTGTACCGTCGGCCCAGATCTCCGTCCTCCTCTCCTCCGGAGGTGCGCACGCATCATCTGCATGATGCTGGTCGGCCGTCGGCGCAGCCTCCGCCATCTGCTCATCCGTCTCCATCGTCGTATCAGCAACAGGAACGCTAGACGGGCGAGCACTCTCATTAGGCCTGGAACTACTCGTCCCGGGAGATATGCCACGTGACGTCGTCCCAGCAGGCCCAGCTACTGTCCGATATGTCGGAGTAATCGGCGACGAGGATCCAAAGCCGGTACCAGTAGGAGGTACCGAAGGAAAATCCCGTCCTCTAGCAGTAGCTGTAGGAAGTACCGGAGGATCATGACCTCGTCGTCCCCCTTTTCGGAACGATCTGCGACGACCTGCCATACCTGATAACAGCATATGATAATACAACAAATAATAGAGACTAGAAATATGAAAGTACAACAAAGACAAGATAATAACCAAGACAACATATGATGATACATTCTACAATAAACATCTAAGTCCAGATAATATATTCTAGAAGAAACATCTAAGTTCAGATAAGTATATCTCTCTCAATCATCTTCAGAATAATCATCTTGTTCATCTTCTTCGACCTCATCTTCCTCTTCCTCCTTATCTTCACTTTCATCTTCGCCTTCGTCGGCTTCGTCTTCCTCTTCAGATAATTCTACATCTTCTACAATATGTGTCGTGTAATGCGTAACTTCCGTGGAGTCCACATCGACAATATTGGTTACAAGAGGTAGCTCGTCCTCCTGGTAAGCTTTTTCGTCAACATCAAAAGTATCTCTAGCTTTAGTCTTGCATACTGCCCACCAGTCAGACTTCGTTGCTCCCCGTCTCGGATAAGCTATGAAGTACACGAGCTGAGCCTGAGTTGCTAGGACAAACGGTTCGTAGCCTTGATATCTACGCTTGTAGTTTATATCCACAAGACCATGCTTGTCAATTTTCCAACCTTGATTTTCAATCGGATCGAACCATTCACACATGAACAACACGATCTTTGCAGGTTCTCTGCCATTATTATATGACAACTCCACAATCTCTCACAAGATGCCAAAGAAATTATTTTCTGGATCGACGTCTTTGTAGTTCGAAGACTTGATACACAAACAACTGTTTTTCGTGGAATCAAGATCCAGGAAGCTGTCTTTGATCGGAGCATTTGTCGACTTGAACCGAAAGCCATTGACACAGTAACTTGGCCATATTTTAACAAAAGTAATTGGTCCCTTGGCAAGAGTTCTAATTAATTCAATCTCGGGTGAAATTAGACGATCGACCTGAATATCAAAGAAGAGATAATAAATTATTTATTGCGCAGTTGCATTAGAAGATGCCAGTAATTACCGAGCTACTTACATATTCGCTCAACCAAGAAGGAAAATGACGTCTCATTTCTTGTTCTAATACTTCGTCTGTTAGGTAGGGTCTAACCAGCCTCAACTCATCATTATATGTGCTGGAAAACAACGAAGCAACCGCCGATTAGTACAATAATATTAGCTTATACTATTACATTGAGATGACGTAAACTCATCATTCCTTACTTACCCCTCTAGCTTCTCCACTTCATCCTCGTCGCAATTGAGTAATACATACAACTGAGCAGCCCTTAGCTCTTCGTCATTTAAATATCTCTTCTTCATTTTCCCCGAAGGCTTTTCGGACGCATTGAATACTTTCAATATTCCATCATTAAATTCTTGATATCCGTCGTCGTTTCTTGGAGCCCTCGTTCTATTCGTAGCAACATGACGTTTGAAATAGGAGGAGCATAAATTTGTAATCTCCTCGAGAATATAGGCTTCACAAATAGAACCCTCGACCCGAGCCTTATTTTTCACCTTTCTTTTTAGGTGATTCAAATGTCGCTCGAACGGGTACATCCATCGATATTCGACGGGTCCACAAACATGTGCCTCGTAGGAAAGATGAATCGGCAAATGCTCCATAGAGTCGAAGAATCCAGGAGGGAACACCCTCTCTAGCTTGCACAGTGTTACCGTAATATCCTTCTCTTGCTTTTCTAGACGATCAACGAGCAATTTCTTAGAACAAAGGTCCCTGAAGAATATGCTAAGCTCCGTCAATGGATCCCAAACTGCATACGGTAAGAATTCCCGAAATGCAATCGAAATTAACCGCTCCATGAATACGTGACAATCATGGCTCTTCATACCTGTCAGTTTGTTCTCCTTGAGGTCGACGCATCTTCTCATGTTCGAAACATACCCATCTGAAAATTTCAGACCTTGAATCCACCTACAAAGCCTCACTTTATCCTCCTTCTCCAGTAAGAAAATTGCCTTAGGCTGCTTCAACTTCCCATTCCCGTCCTCTATCAAATGCAATGCAGGACGTCTACATATTTCTTCCAAGTCCAATCTAGCCTTTGGATTGTCTTTCGTCTTCTCCTTTACGTCCATTACAGTATTAATTATGTTGTCAAACACATTCTTCTCGATATGCATGACATCAAGGTTATGTCTAATCAGATTGGTGCTCCAATATGGAAGATCCCAGAATATACTCCTCTTCGTCCAGTTATGAGTGCGACCAAATCCGTCACACTTGTAGCCCGTAGCAGGCTACTCAATAGCTCTTGGTAAATCTTTTACCTCTTCCCATATCATGTATCCGGGCCACCTTGGCGGGGGATTAGCCTTCTCCACAACGCCAGCACGAAAAGCATTCATGTTCCTCCGGTACGGATGATCCTTCGGCAGGAATTGTCGATGACAATCGAAGAAGCACGGTTTGCCTCCGTGTTTCAAACGGAAAGCCTTAGTGCTATCCATGCAATACGGACATGAAAGACGACCATGCGTGCTCCATCCAGATAACATTCCATAGGCCGAAAAGTCGTTGATGGTCCACATAAGTGCTGCCCGCATCTAAAAATTTTATTTTCTAGATACATCGTACGTGTTGGAACCTACTTTCCACAGATGATTCAACTCATCAATCAATGGCTGTAAATACACATCGATGTTCCTTTTCGGATTGTTCGGACCTGGGATAATAACGGTGAGGAACATATACGGAGTCTTCATGCACATCCAAGGCGGTAGATTATACGGGGTGACGATCACAGGCCAACACGAATACTGGGATCCCGAAAGTCCGAATGGGATAAAACCGTCAGAGCAGAGACCCAATCTGACATTACGCGGATCAGAAGCAAAATCTGGATACTCTCGATCAAAGTGCTTCCATGCTTCTCCATCAGATGGGTGATCCAACACTCCTTCGGTATGTTCCCGTTTATGCCAACTCATGTTTTCTGCAGTTTTCTTCACCATAAACAACCGCTGCAACCGCGACGTCAACGGCAAGTAGTACATCGAAGAGGTAGGCTTCCTGGCACCGACAGACTTTCCTCTACCACATACCTTGTAGCGATCGACACCACAAAATCTACAGGCGTCTTCATCCTTGTCGTCTTTGTAGTACAACATGCACCCGTTGCGACAGGCATCAATTTTTTCGTATCCCATCTAGAGCGATCTAACCATCCTCTTAGACCGGTAAAAGTTTTTAGGCAACTTCGCACCCTCAGGCAATATTTCTATAAGCAACTCCATAAGACGGTTGTAGCAATCTTGCGACATGTTAAAATCGGACTTGATGTTCAACAATCTTGTAACCACCTCCAACGGTGAATGATCCTCACAACCAGGATATAATAGAGTCCTTGCATTCTCCAGCAACTCCATGAACTGTGCAGCATCGGGGTTCGGTGCCTCCTCAGGTGCATCATGATCATTCGGATCGAAACTAGGCCCGGCCGCATCAAAAACCATGTTCACCAACCCATCGTCGTAAGGAGCGTTGTTGTGGACATCCACATAAGGCTCGTACTCCGATGCTAAAGAAACAAGTTCTCCGTGCTCGCTCCACTCAAGGTAGTGAATGATATGCAAGTGTCAAAGCTTTGAAATAGTAGCTCAACCGAGGGATAGAGTTAATTGGAGGAAGTTACTGGGGAAAGTGAAGACCGTCGACATGAACTGATGACGCACGAAAATGAGGGTCTCAAAGCTGGAACAAGTCAAGTTGTGCTTTGGAAAAAGAACTCTTGCAAGCTCTTTGTTCACAAAGCAAGCTATAAATAGAGAATACAGAAGAAATATCGAGTTCGTAACTCAAGTATAGAGCATACAAGAGTCGTAAACTCGAGAGATGTTCTGCATTCGTTATATCTTGCTTTGTGCACAAAGAGCTTAACAAGAATAGAACATATCCAAAACACAACTTTACTTGTTACAACTTTGATCCCCAAATTCTCGTTTGTCAGTTCATGCGGTCTACACTTTTCGCAGTATATGTACACATGACATTTTACGTTAAATGGTCAGAGATTATCGGTCATCTTCTTTTCGCATTGCTAACTTTTGTTTCGCGTGTTTGTGCGTGCGGTGGTCAGAGATTATCGTGGCGGCATATCACCCGTGTCTACATAAGGACGTCGCTACAATATTTCATATAGGGTTGGCTGCTCGATCGATTTTATTTTTTCACCCAAAATTTTCGTTCTCCCGCCTCCTTCCCCCTCGACGAGCTCCTCCCCCTCGGCGACCCCCTCCCCCCTCAGTGACCCCCTCCTTCATCGGTGCAGCGATCGCGGCGGCATATCACTCAAAGGCTGAGTTGTATAAGTCAAGTTTTAGGATATTAGTTTATATATTATGTATAGTCCAACCGAGTCAACTCTAAGCTAAACTAGTCCAACTTGGTCAAACTAGCCATTTCTAAGTTGTATAAGTCAAGTTTTAGGATATTAGTCTATATATTATGTATCTAGCTATATTGTATCTAAGCTAAACCGAGTCAACTTTATACTAACATAACTTTATAAGTCAAGTATAGAGTATTACTAAAAGAACTTTTGGACTTATAGTCCTAGGCATATTGAATCAGATGTTGGCAAATCAGTTGGTTTAGAATGTTAGGTTGCAGATATTAAAGTGGATAGAGGTAGGTTCGAGCAAGTGATCCTTTACAATTAAGACTCTGACACCATGGTCAAGTATCATAACTGAATCCTTCTCCATGTCAAATTAATGATGTTAACCTTAGCTGAGAGTAAGCATTTAATGTTTCCAATTGAGTACTCACCTAAACAGGTTGCACTAATGTTAATAGTAGGAATGATGTTTGGAATGGTTTATGAAGTGGTGAATCAACATTAGGTAGTTGGATTTATTTCAGACAACCATATTAGTATGTGGAGGGCCAAACAGTTGGTGTTAGATGTAGACTAACTAAACTGTGAAAGAAGATGGATATTTGTATGAGTTAGCTTCAGTAGAAAGACTGTGACTCTGCATGAGTCATATTAGAGGAGTTACTCTGCATAATGATGTACTAAGTATAAGATATGGGTTAGGGCTTAATGGGCTAAGCTAAGCTAGGAGTTCAATAACACCAATAGTAATGTCTGTAACTAGGGTATTTGTGAATATTATGTATCAATATGAGAATAAAGTTTGGGTAGTAATTTAGCATATTATTTATCTTATATCTAGAATACCCTAATTTAGCCAAAATCTGAGCACATAGGTGTCATAGTGTGTGCGCGTCAGTGTTGTGTCATGTGTCAAAGTGTGTGTGTGTGTGTCAAAGTGTTGTGTCATGTGTCCAAGTGTCGTATCCGTGTGTATACGAGCCGGTTAGGGTTAGGGTTTACCTGATCAACCGTGGCAGGATGGGAGGGGCGACGGCGAGGGGGAGCGGCGACGGCGAGGGGGAGCGGCGGTGGAGGTTGCTGGAGCTGGCTCTAGCGAACGGGAGGGACGCTCGAACGAGGGATCGGGCGCGACGATGGCGAGGGGGAGGAGGGGGTCGACGGTCTCCGGAGGAGGGGGTCGAGGAGCGGCGATCACCGAAGGAGGGGGTCGGGGAGCTGATGGGGGGGGGGAGGGGGAGGGTTGGGGAGAGGAGAGGGAATGGTTTGGGTTGGGGAGAGGAGAGGGGTCGCCAAGGGGGGTGGGGGTCGCCGAGGTCGGTGGGGGTCGCCGAGGGCGGTCGGTCGGGGGCCGAGGGGGGTGGGGGTCGCCGGATCGGGGTCGGGGGGGGGGAAGGATGAAAGCAATTTGGGGACAAAAATAATGGGGGGAATGAAAACTCGAACCTGACCTATATTTTCAATTTAGCGACGTTATATTAGAACGTCGGTAAACGTCGCTAATATCAGTGATATTAGCGATGAAGTAATAAATACGTCAGTAAACGTCGCTAATATCACTAATATTAGCGACGTTTACCGACTTATATGCGACGTGAGCTCTTTAAAACGCAAACGTAGTTTAAATACGTCGCTGTCAGTCGCTAATAATGACGTCTTGCGACGTTATAAAAAAACGTCGCTAAATTGTTTTTTTCCTGCGACGTTTTCTTAAAACGTCGCTAATTACGTCGGTAATATAACTTATTTTGGTAGTGTATGTAATAAGAATATTTTAGTAACTATTATATTTTTTTTAATCCTACTCTCACTAAAAACCTCAAATCCAAATAAGAGTTATTTAACGTACCCCACTTAACTCTCTTTTCAATCTAAACAAGCTTATATGTATCGACTATACTCCCATCACTTAACTCCACCTCACTTAACCCCAAGTATGCTTTTTTTTTTCTCTTTCAATCCAAGCAAATCCTAAGTGGTTGTGGTAAGTCTTGACTTTCTACTAACAATACTATGACACACCACTTTATTCCACTCTTTTAATAGGGATATTTAGACTTTGGGTCTCAAATAAGTTATGAAATTTGTGTTTTTGTCTCCATATATTATTATACATAGCTAGTATATATGCACGTGCGTTGCACGTATTTTAATTGTCTTCTAATTAACTTAATTTGTATGTACTTGAAAAGAGCAAAAGACACTCAATGTTGTCTTTTAATTAACTTTGTATATATATTTGAAAAGAGCAAAAGACAAAATTAATATATTGAAATACTAAAAGGTAGATATTGTAAGTACCTAACTACCCCTAATAGAATATATTATTTTTTGTATTGGAATATACATGCAAGGGTATTTTTGAAAAACAAAAGTTCAACGGTGAAGCCTAACTTTTGGCATTATATAGTAGAATAGATTAGATTTGGGTCTCAAAAGTGTCAAAAATAATAATTAATGACACTTTTGGTGACACTTTTGAGACATTAGTGACATTTTTGAGACAAAAATACTAATTATGTATAATATGGAGGATTTTGTTAACATGTGCTCTTAGGACACATGTTAAGAATAATTAATGTATAGTCCTTTTACTTTGAAATATGTTATCAACATACAATAAACATTAAAAAATAATTTCTTGCACTGAAAATCTCATTAAGATCCTCTAAAATAATTGTTCAACGAGTCTTGATGATGGTTCCAATGCAAAAAATATATATTTTTTTTAATGTTTATTACAAGTTTATAACAAATTTCAAAGTAAAAATATATGCATTAATTATTCTTAACATGTGCTCTTAGAGCATCCACAGTGGCAACACTCCAAACCATACTCCAAATCACTTCAAATCATACTCCAATAATTAATTTTGGAGTATTCCCTTCATGTTGGTACACAATAGTATAGTCTAAATAAACACTCCAAATTGACAAGTGGCAACACTCCATTTGTTTTCCTCCTTATTTTTCTTTCATAATTGACAAGTGGCAACACTCCAAAAAAAGAATGAAGGAGAAAAGTAAATACGGTGGCCCGCAAGTAATATAGTTCAACTAGTGGACTCTCCAAATTTGGAGTCTCTTAGCTTTCTACCATTTTTCAAGTGTGGACAAGAGTGCATTGGAGCCATCAAGTGCTACAATATTTGGCTAAAGATCAAATATATCACTTAAAATTAATACCACTGTGGATGCTCTTAGGACACATGTTAACAAAATTATAATAGGAAGACCAAACACAAATTTTAAAACTTATTTGAAATCAAAAGTCTAAATATCCCTTTTAATACACCCAATTTCAAAAAACCCCTCTCGTCCCTCGCTCGCTCCCCCATCCTCATTCGAAACCTGTGAAGCTTGATGGCGATTCCCTTCCGTCCTTCATAAATGCAGCAGCTGGAAAACCCCACCCACACCCACATCCCCACCCCCACCCCCACCCCCACCCCCACAGCGCAAATTAAACCCCTCCCTCAATATGCAACAACCCCCCTCTTCTCCTTCAAATCATGGCATCACCCCCACCCCCACCGCCAGTCCTCGTCGTCTCCTCCTCCTCCTTCCTCCAGAACATAACCAGCATCGCCCTCGGCTACGCCATCGCCATCGCCATCGGCGTCCTCGCCCTCCTCTCCTCCCTCCTCCTCGCCTCCTACATTTGCTTCGGCTCCCGAAACCCAAACCCTAACCCCAACGGCACTTCCGTCACCCTCCCCCGCCTCATCTTCGTCGCCGAGGACGACGACGACGGCGACGACGACGCACTCGTGTCCGGCTGGCGAGCGGTGGGGCTGGATCCTGCGGCGATCGGGTCGTACCCGAAGTTTCCCTACTCTTCGGCGAAGGGAGGGGAGAACGTGTGCTCGATCTGCCTCTGCGAGTACTGGGAGGGGGAGATGCTGAGGACGATGCCGGACTGCCGGCACTACTTCCACCTGACGTGCATCGACCCATGGCTCAGGCTCAACTCGTCGTGCCCCGTCTGCCGCACCTCGCCGGTGCCCACGCCGCTCTCGACCCCACTGTCGGAGCTAGTGCCGCTGTCACACTACTCCGCAGACCGGAGGACGAGGTGAATTGCTTCTTTTATTTTCTTTCTTTTTTGGTTGTGTAACTATTGTTTATTGGTAAACTAGGTCCGGTAGTGTGGTGGAAATGGTTGGGTTTTTATAGCATGTTGTCCGATTCGTTGGTTCTAGCTAAAGTTTTTTCAGTGGTAGTGATATTGTTACAGAATTGGATACATCCATGTTTTGAATTGTTTCATACTTGATAGTGCTTATATGTCGCATATGTCGATTGTTACTACTTGATTGATTCATACCTCTGATAACTGAAGAATAACTAACATTGTGTGTGAATCCTCTGTATCAAATCCTCAAGTTGACTCTATACTTGTTGATCCGGGTATGCCGTTAACTAGTACTGCACAACACAGTATGGTTACGGCCTGGGTTTTGGTGTGTCCTATTGTATTTTGGAGGTTAAGTGTCGTGTTCAACAAGATGCGACACTGCCACGGCACTGACATTGTAGCGTCTATGCTTCCTAGCATTAATTTAAAGAATTATAGTTCTCTCTATGTGTGTGTGTGTGTGTGATGTTAGTATACACGAAACACAATACATATCTTATGATGCGGTGTACTACCATTTTGTTACATATTGGTTGGTCCAATACGATACATATTGGTTGATAGTAGTGTTGTTGATGAGTCATGCCTATATACTTAAGAATCTGGGTTATGGTATGTATGTAGAATTATAAGCTCTAAACTCTTTATTGTATCATACGATACAATACACAAGCAAATTGATACACTATACAGTATACATATCGTGGGTTGACAACCATATATACATACTGCAGAAAGGTTCAATTGTAAACACTGTACACCCAAAGCTTAAGTACCATCAGGTTAGGAGTTTGTCCCAGTTTAGACGTAATGAAAGATATATCTTCCTTTAATATAAATTTGTGAACCTCCTACTGGAAAGACACTTTATTCATTTTCCTTGTATGCCAAATTGTCACTGCTAGAACCTATGTTGGACTTCTTCTTGTGCCATAGTAATTGTCTAACCTCCTCATCAAGTAAGCAACTCCTTTTGTATTTCATTTTCAACTTCAATTTGCTCAAATTCCAAAAATATAGGCACTATAGGAGCATTTGAAGTATAAATCTTGTACTTCACACTCAATCTTGCTCATAGAGCATTGTGTATAAACCTATAGATCCCAATCAGTTATCCTATTCTTGGTTAGGAGCATGTCAATATAGCCTTGTATAACCACACACTTATTTTAAGGCACTTACCACTATACCATTCCATTCTATACCCGTCTAAACTTGCATGTTGTCTTATATTTATCTCAATAGCTGACTTAATTAGAAAAGTTTCATGTTGGTGTCACCAACCACGTCCAATGATGCTGTCTTTTCTTGGCTTATTTGGATACTAGTAATTTCTTCATACAATTTTCTAGTTATCTCCACTTCTCCTGGCCTCCAAGTCTCATTTTCAATAATCGCAATAACTTGTATATTATTCCCATATTGGGTGCATTCCACCAATGTCTATCTATTAGCCTTCCATTAGGTTGCCAAGGGTCAAAACCACATACTAGTGTCTTCCCCATTTGTTATTTTCCTTCTCATGTGACATTACATGTGCTCTTTTCCTCAGTACATTCTTATCCTGAAAGTAAACGAGGCATAGTTATCCTTAATTATATCCGAAAAGCTTCTACCCTTGAGGTATCTTTCCCCCATCCAAGTGCCTATAGTGATGTATCAATTAAGAATTTCTGCAGTAGCTTCATGGCACACCCCTCTATAGCAGCTACCCTCTGTAGCCCCAAGCCACACTCCTTCCTTATGGAGATAGTATCCAAACATATGGTATGTTTCCCATCCTTCTGAACAAAGTTAGCACACAATTTCTCTATCTGGACAAGTATACTTTGGGAACTTGAAAGTTTTGCATCCAACAACATTGATAGCATTGATAACTGTTGAGAATCAATAAGGGACTTTTAGTCCCACATCGGAATTTGTAGTATGTAGAGGAGCTAAGTAGTCCATCAATAAAATTACACCAACTATTATTTTCTACATGGTATCAGAGCCATAACTCTCTCTCTCTCTCTCTCTCTCTCCACAATTTTTTTTTTAACTCTCTCTCTTCCCCCCCCCCCCCCCGGAGCAGCAGCAGCCCCCCCCCCCCCCCCCCCAACCCCCCCTCCCGACCCCCCCCCCCCGGAGCAGCCCCCCGACCCCCCCCCCCCCCCCGGAGCAGCAGCCCCCCCCCCCAACCCCCCCTCCCCGACCCCCCCCACCCCCCGGAGTAGCCCCTCGACCCCCCCCGGAGCAACCCCCCCTACCTTCCTCTCCCACTCTCGACATGGAAACCCTAACCCTAGCCCTAGCAGCCCCATCAAAACCCTAACCCTAACCCTAGCCGCCAAAAAAAAATAAAAATAAAAAAAAATCAGTACCTTCTTTTTAGAAGATCTACTGCAGTTGCCTTCGAGAATCAGTACCTTCTTTTTAGAAGCTCTACTGTTGTTGCCTTCGAGACTCAGTATCTTCTCTTTAGAAGACCTACTGCTACGCATACGAAATCTCTTTAGATTTTCGTCTTTCTTCTGTTACGAAATCTCTTTAGATTTTCGTACACTCAGAATCCTTCTAGGATTTCTGTTGCGGCGTGCTGCATACTTCGTCATGCAAGGAGGCACAACTAAGTTTGGGCTGTCCGAACACGTCATAATGACGCGGTTCTAGTTGGTCGCATACACTCCAACATATCAGTGAGGAAGCTAGTTTGTTGTTTCCCCCCTGATCTCTATCTCAACTGTCAGAATATACAGTTGACGAAGACGCTACCTGAGATCAGGATTCACAGCAGATTGCTGACTAAGACGAAGACGAAGCAAACGACGACGAAGCAAACGACGACGACTCAGGAAACAACAAAACCTCACTGATTACAGTTGCAGAAACCATGGATTCCATCTATGGGAAGTTGACAGCAGAAGAGATGAAGGCCCTGGTCGAGGATCTCCTGACCAAGAGATTACCGGAGGCAACCTCACGCGTGACCCATACTGATGTGGATCCGTCACCGTATAGAATGGGGAAGTTGGACAAACTGGAGACGAAGCTGGAAGGCACGACCAACTACTTAAAATGGTCGCGGCAGGCGATGCGGACGCTGAAGGGACGTGGCTTGGTTGGCTATGTAGATGGCCGCACCAAGGCCCCGGTCGATCACTCCTCGAAGGAGTTTGCTGTATGGGAGATTGTCAACAATGTCGTGGCTGGTTGGTTGACAGTCTCTTTAACCGATCAAGTGTCGGGTAATGTTGAAGCAATGGAGGGAGCTGCTGATATCTGGAGAACATTGAAAGATATGTACTCCGGTTCAGGTAACCCAATGCGAGTCTTCCAACTGCAGGATGAACTCGAGCGGGTAGTCCAAGACGATCGTACCATATCTGAGTACGCCGCCTTGTCGAAGAAGTACTGGTCTGATCTTGACCATTATGATCCTCTTGGAATGGAGGATGCTCAGGTTGAACCGTCCTTCGCAAAATATTTCCAGAAATTTCTGGATTATATCTCGCGGCAACGGATGATAAAGTTTTTGAAGGGGCTCAACCCTGCATTTGAGCAACGGAGGAATGTACTTCTTGCGCAACCGAAGCTGCCGACCTTAGAGGATGCCATAGCTGTCATGGCACAAGAAGAAGCACGGTTGAAGCTGATGCCCACCAGGTGCATCTCCCAGGGGGAGCAAGTCGGAGTTGCCACATCTGCTCTTGCTGCTTTCAACCATCCTCCTTCTGCGGGAGGCGTTTGCCACAACTGTGGTGACACAGGGCATTACATCCGCTTTTGCCCAAAACCAGCACGGAGTTCCTCGCGTGGTCGGGGCCGTGGTCGGGGTGGACGACGAGGTGGTCGAGGCAGCTACACTGGTGGAAGGGGCACTTACACTGGAGGCAACACGGCGAATCTGGCGGATGAAGGCCGGGACAATCAGCTGGCGGATATAACTCCATTTGAGAGAGAAGTTCTTGAGAAACTGCGGGGCTCAAAGATTGGTTCTGGTGATCGACAAGTCAATTCTGATGTGCCGCCCACCTCAGGAGATTACTGCACTTACTTTTCCCAAACCAGTGACGGTATACCTCCGCGTGCTCTTGCATCTGTCTCTCAGCCAGTCTGGATTATGGACTCTGGGGCATCCCGCCATGTCACGGGGTCCCGAGGTGAGTTCCGGGAATACTCTAACCTAACGCCGCCAGAAAGCATTCAGACTGCTGATGGTACCTCCAGGCCTGTTATGGGTAAAGGCACTATTGATTGCACTCCTTCCATCACTCTATCTAATGTCTTACATGCTCCTTCCTTTCCTGTCAATCTTATATCCATTAGCGCCATTATCCTTGATCTAAACTGTACTGTTTTCCTTTGATATTCCTAAGGTAATCTTTCAGGAGAAGGGAACGAGGAGACGACTGAGCACTGGCACATGACATAAGGGTCTATGGTACTTGGACAGGAACGGTCTGGACAGAGCACTGACATCATTGGTTGCAGACACACAACCAGAAGTCCGAAGTCGAAGTGTCGAAGCCGAGCTACTCCTACACCATCAGCGTGTAGGACATTCTTCCTTTTCTGTTATTAGTCGCATGTTTCCATCCTTATATCAAAAAGCGAATAAAGAGTTGTTAGTTTGTGATGCTTGTGAGTTGGAAAAACATACCAGAAGCTCCTATGTGAGTTCTGGACATCGATGTACTGCTGCTTTTGATATGATTCATTCTGATGTGTGGGGTCCTTGTCCTACAACCGGTGTTAACGGTTATAGATGGTTTGTCACTTTTATTGACTGCTCTACCCGCGTAACGTGGGTCTACCTACTGAAGAATAAAAGTGACATTTTTGAAGCATTTCAGAGCTTCCATCAACGCGTAAAGACACAATATAATGCTCGTATTAAGTGTTTCCGGTCGGATAATGGGACGGAATATACCCATACGAGGTTTGCTGCATATTTATCCTCTCATGGCATACTGCATCAAACCTTTGTGCATATACACCGGCTCAAAATGGTGTTGCAGAACGAAAGAACAGACACCTGCTGGAAGTAGCTCGGACGATGATGCTAGCTATGAATGTGCCTAAATACTTGTGGGGGCAGGCTGTCTTGACAGCCTCTTATCTCATCAACAGGATGTCCTCTCAATTGCTGGACTGGAAGACGCCGTTGGAAATGCTCACGGGGACAACTGCATACACCGTTCCTCCGAAAGTATTTGGATGTGTATGCTTTGTCCATGATAACAGACCTGGAGTTGGTAAGCTGATCCTAGAGCAGTTAAGTGTGTTTTTGTTGGGTACACCGGGACACAGAAGGGGTATGTATGCTGGAGCCCGGTGGAACGGAAGCTGTTTGTAAGCATGGACGTTACATTCAGAGAGGTGGAACCATATTATGGTTCAGATGAGGGCTCCGCGTTTGGAAACACACCTAACACAGCGGGTGTTAGCCGTGAGGGGGAGATAATACGTCCAAGCATGGTCGTCGGATCGGTACCTTGTCCTGTTGTTGCAAATTGGAAGGAAAGAGGAGAAAGCATCAGTAATACCGATACAGAGGATGAAGAAGACGATACATATATTACGCATGGGGAGAAGCAGACAAGGGAAAAAGAGCTCCAAGTGTACAGAAGACGACAGCAGAGGTCCAGTACTGTGCCGTGTCCTGTGCCAAATGTGCCAAGTCCCTCGTCTACTCCTGCCCCAACTCCTGAAGATGTTACTCCCGTACCGGATCACTCGGATTCGGAAGCGGGTCTCTCCGACTCGGATGGTATGCTTTCCCCACCTCCCATTGCTCCCTTAAGGAGGTCTTCTCGCATTAATGCGAGAAAGGCTCCTATTCGTTATCGAGATTATGAACATGATATCGCCAACTACTTGTCTTATTCTAATATCTCTCCGACTTATCAAGCCTTCCTCACTTCGTTAGACTCCACTTATTTACCTAAGAATTGGCAGGAAGCAAAGAAGGACCCAAGATGGAAAGCTGCAATGATGGAAGAACTTGGGGCACTAGAGAAAAATAAGACATGGGAGCTGGTGCCATTACCTGAAGGGAAGAAAGCTGTGGGATGCAAATGGGTTTACACAGTGAAGGAGACACCAGAAGGAAAAGTTGAACGATACAAGGTGAGACTGGTTGCAAAAGGCTATACCCAGACATATGGTATCGACTATGATGAGACTTTTGCCCCAGTAGCGAAGATGAGTACCGTAAGAACGCTGGTCTCCATTGCAGCAAACTATGGGTGGAAGCTACACCAGTTAGACGTAAAGAACGTATTTCTTCATGGAGACCTACAAGAAGAAGTATACATGGAGACTCCTCCGGGGTGCTACTCTGTGTCAGATTCAGGTGAAGGAACGTCACATGGAAAAGTGTGCAAACTGAAGAAGTCGTTGTACGGGCTGAAGCAATCTCCTCGAGCCTGGTTTGACAGATTCAGAAAGGCTGTCACTGGCATGGGGTACCATCAGACAAATACAGATCACACGGTCTTCCTCCAGCATGCAAGAGGCCACATAACTATACTTGCTGTATATGTGGATGATATAGTGATCACAGGTGATGATGCTGATGAGATCACTGAGCTGAAGTCGAAACTCGCTAAGGAGTTTGAGGTGAAGGACTTAGGACAGATGAAATACTTTTTAGGTATCGAGGTGTGTGATGGTGAACAAGGAATTGTTCTCTCACAAAGGAAATATGTACTAGATCTACTGAAGGAGACAAGGATGCTGGGATGCCGAGCAGCAGTCACTCCAATTGACCAGAAGTGCAAGATGGGAGCAGAAGCAGGAGAGCCTGTTGATTGCGAAAGGTATCAAAGGCTAGTAGGCAGACTGATTTATCTAGGGCATACTCGCCCTGATATCTCATTTGCAGTAAGCGTTGTAAGCCGCTATATGCATGATCCAAGAACGGGTCATATGGATGCAGTATTTCAGATCCTAAGATATCTGAAAGGGATGCCGAAAAAAGGACTGTGGTTCAAGAAGAATGGATGCACAGATATTGAGGGATACTGTGATGCAGACTGGGCAAGCTGCATAGACGACAGAAGGTCTACCACGGGGTGCTGTGTTTTTGTAGGAGGAAACCTGGTTTCATGGAGAAGCAAGAAACAGTCAGTGGTAGCACGGTCGACAGCTGAAGCAGAATACAGAGCAATGGCTCTAGGGGTGTCAGAACTACTATGGGTGAAAGCACTGCTGACAGAGTTGAAGTTGGATAAGGGGACACCGTTGCATCTTCTGAGCGATAGTCAAGCCGCAATAAGTATAGCGAATAATCCGGTTCAGCACGACAGAACGAAGCACATCGAAATCGATCGATTCTTTATCAAGGAGAAGCTGGAGCAAGGGATACTGAAGATTGGCCATGTCCGCTCAGAAGAACAAGTGGCAGACTGTCTGACTAAGGGTCTAAGTTCATTAAGTCTGTCGAAACTATGTAACAAGATGGGGATGATCAATATCTATCGTCCATCTTGAGGGGGAGTGTTGAGAATCAATAAGGGACTTTTAGTCCCACATCGGAATTTGTAGTATGTAGAGGAGCTAGACTCCCTATAAGTAGTGAAGTAGTCCATCAATAAAATTACACCAACTATTATTTTCTACAATAACAGTTTTCACCAAAGACATTCTTCTAGTGATAGTGCAACTGACTTTGCCATCCTTCCTGTTTTTCCTTGTGTAGAATTCAATTAGGGAGTGGAAATCTTGGTATGTTAGTATTTGTTGATAGTGATAGACCTAGGTATATGACTGGTGCATATATATTGTAAACCCCTATTAGTGAGTTGTTGATATACTTAGTCAGCCCATGAAAGGATGAGAAAGCAGGCTGCTCGTTGTAAAACTCCCAAATTTAGTTATCTAAGAGTCTAAATTGATCAGGATGTCATGAATTAAGATCACAATCTTTTAAAAGTATGACTGGAATTTGGAAATGTTGATGCTTGATTCTGACACTATTTGTCATTAACTACAGCACCAATATTTTTGAGATGGTACTTTTGTTTCTTTTCAGTTTTACGTAAATGAAATTTAGTTTCACACTTGCCGCTCTTATTTGAGAGTACAGGTCTAGTCCTAGTAATTTTAAGTGTTGTACCGGTGAGTGGAGTTTTAATAAAAAGAGTTGCCTTAATCATATTTCATACTAGATCCCAGTTTATTGTCTGAATTGCTGACTTGGCCTCTATAACTAAATTTTGAAATTTCTAATTATAGGTTAAGCAAGTCTAATGTATATAGGAAAGTACCCCTTAAGGAATACAATAAATCCTGTCAAATTTTGGAGTAGTTCTATTCTCCAGGATACTAGTCAAGTAGTTTCTTTTGTAAAGACCAAAGCTGAACAATTTCTCAGTGAACCAAAAAAAAAATCATATTCATTATAGGAAAGAATATAAGCATTATTAGAATTAATAATATAATCTGGGATTTTTTTATATTTTTATTTTGCTTTAACACAGACTCAGTTAAACATGTACTACTCATAGGTCTGTACTTCTCAGTGGATTCAACATTTGTATCACAGTTAAAAAAGCAGAGGAATAGAAATATAGAAAGAAATAATCAAAAACATACAGTGAAGTACAGAAAGAGAGGGTATATATAGTATTTCTTGTATGTGATCAAAATAATAAGACAAGTGCAACTAAACCAGAGTTTAGGTAAGGTTCATAGTTTATATGTGAACATACAAAAATGATATGGTCAGAATATGAATTTGAGAAAATAACTTTTGGATTAGGATCCAAGTAGGCTTATATTTCTTCCCAAAAGAGTACAAGTACATTCAAGGTTGATATCTAATTCTATGTGACTGGTAGAGATTTCTCAATGACAGGTTTAAAATGCAACACAGGCTCTCTCTTTGGTTAAACCCACATATCATCGATCCTGAAAGTAAACTCAACTATCTTATTTGCCTTGATGGCTGGCTCAGTAGTAACTTACTAATCTTCTTTGGGATAATAATCCTCCGGAGATATTTCTCTACCATTGCCAAAGGTGGATCAGAGCAACTGCGCTAACCACCTGCTTTCCACCACTATCAATCTCTAGAACATAGAATTGTCTCTTTTAATTTATCAAAAAACTAATAAGTTTCATTGACGGGAGGGTATCAGACGATCAGTATGGGACAGCCTCTGAGAGGCTAAGAGTTGTTGGGAGGCGCTCCGCATATGGAGTCCAAAGTACCTACAAATTTTATCTTACAGAGATCTTGGTTAAGGATCAGAGTGCATATCTGAAAAATGGATGGCCAATATGCACTTTAAGAAATATGATTCCCCGTGAAGAGAATCCATTTTGGTTTGTAAGATAGATTAAAACTAAAGGATATAGCTATCCCAAGTCAAAAACTTTAGATGTACTGGTTGTAGTACTGAGAAAAATTGTTGTAGATGATCCATCTTCAAAATAGCGGCCATTGGTTGGTGCAACGAGTACTCAGTACATTATCTGAAGTTCTTGCTAATCTGCAATATAAGCAAAGTTAAGACATCTGAACTGATACCTAGACCAGATGCTTTAATTAGATCAGGTGATTTTGGTGATTATGAATGTTTGTTAGCTATCCTGAAAACTGCGGGTTGCTACAATCAAGGGTAACATTTTAATGGATCCATTGCACAATCAAATTGAAATGCTACATGTGAGCCCATCATGAAATTGATGTTTCTTCATACTCCACATGAATGCTGACATTTTATCACAGTAAGGGAAAACAGTCATGGTATGCTTCTCAAGGACAGTAATGTATCTGCCTTTAAGTCTTTGAAAATGAAGTCAATTATCTACATGGGACTTTAGTAGGAGCTGATTTCAGTCTTGTCTGCAGCTAACACTAATTGGTAATTAACCATGTAGAACATTATCTGCATCTTTAAATCAATTTAGTTGGATGGTAGACCTTTCTAATGGTGTCCTTTAGTCATGTCTGGAACACTGACTTTATAGTCGTTTAGTATCCAAGTGTTCAGAAGATATTAGATCTGGACTTTCAACATTTCTTAGTGTCGGAAGCTTTGGAGGCAAGTTGAATTGGTCCAAATTTAGTCGACATAAATGCATTGTTTTAGTCATAACTTACAGCACAAAACTGCAACTTTGGGAGCGCTAACCTATTTCTGGAAGATGATGGCGAGTTCTGTATGTTTTCTTTGCCCTTGGTACATGGGAACTTGCCTAAATTCCAACATTTGGGCCTCACAATTGCGTTGGATGCTATGGTCCAAAACTGTCTTGAATGGATACCAATACAACACAGTTGGAGTGTCCATGTTGTGTCCAGTACTTGTCCAAAACTACATGACATAAACATTGCACCATTTTTTGGTGTGTCCACACTTCCTAGATCCAAAATTAGTAGTCTAGTCTTGCTGTAGGATTCTATTAGTTTGTATTCTTACACCAGTTCTTAGAAGCTGGGAGCGGAGGAGTGCGACTACTTATAAGAATTTAAAGTTGGAAGCGAGATGGAGGCGTGCACTAATAATTTTTTGTGTTTATTTACTATTGTTATCAAAAATTTATGAATATCTTAATATTTATTAGAATTTATAGAGTTCAGTTCATAGTTACGGAGAGATAATTCACATGGTGATTTTTATGATGTCAAGATAAGTAATCATTAGTTTCTTGTTACTTTGATGAATGTGTATTAAAAAATTTCAACTTTCTATCCAAAATTGCCCTCTTTTAAAATTCTGGTCATGTTATGGGAAACGGTCTTATCGCCGGAGAAATGCACTCCCGTTGCCCGAGGAACGAGCTCCCAAGTCGCTCATAAGTAAGAGGTGTTGAATCAAGATTTTTATTGAGATCTGTTGACCTCCTAGGAGATTTTGGTTTCTAAGTATGATTATATTTCTTTACTTTCTAGTTGTCATACTTTTTGGTGTAAAGTTTGTTGGAGATCAACTAAGGGCATATCCGAATTCCATGCTAGATGGATTGATGGAAATAAGAATCATTGCATCACAATTTCATGTGTTTGGTTGTCATGTTACTATTCAGATACCAAATTCAAATTCCTTCCAAGTTTTTGTTTGGCTTAAATTGTGGATCGTAAAATTGCCTTTACAATATGAATGAGTAGATATTGTCGTAAGGCAAAAGCTCAAACACACGGAGACGAAGATTTCTCGTATATTATCAACCACACAAGTGCATATTACAAGCTATCCCAACCTCTCTTTATATAGAGAGAGAGGTTGGGGGTTATGAAGAAACGAAAGGCCAAAGGTCTTTTGTATGTTACAAGAAGATGAAATGAAGGGCCATATGAGTTACAACACTCCCCCTTGGCTCTCCAGAAATTCTGCTTGTAAACATCTCTGAGTTTCTTCGTCTGTCTGTAGCTTGCATCTTCAAGTTTGACCATCTACTTGTGCCTCGTCAAAAACCTTGCCAAAGAAAACCCAGTGGGAAAAAAAACTTTGGTCGAAGGACAAAAGAGTACACACAAGTCAGTGTGATGGGGGTAAACTAACCATTGCAAAGGTGCCTCGTCAAAACCTTGTCAGGAAAAATCCAGTGGAAAAAACCGCTGATCGAAGGACAAAAGAGTACACGATGGTTTAGAAGTATACACTGGATACTCCCCCTGATTACAATAGTCCTTAGTGAATAAGAGATTTGAACCGTGTCTCGTTAAAAACCTTGCCAAAGAAAACCCAGTGGGAAAAACTTTGGTCTAAGGGAAAAAGAGTACACAAGCATACATCAAGATGCTTCCATTTTCACTCGCACTCGACAGTGCGCGGGATATACGCACAACAGGGCGTTTGGAGGCGCTCGTTGGGGCGCTCCCCCTCACATGCACACAACAGGGTGCAGGAAACATGTTTCACTTAGGCTAGCTCTGAAAGCTTCCTAAGTCCAATCGCTCTGACATGTTTCTGGAACGAGTGTTTTGGCAGTGACTTGGTGAACAAGTCTGCACGGTTATTCTTCGATCCAATGTGTTGCACTTCAATCTTCTGAAGCGCTTGTTATTCATGTGTAAAGAACAACTTGGGCGATATGTGCTTGGTAGCATCCCTTTTGATGTAACCATGTTTCGCTTGATCAATAACATCGGTATTGTCCTCATAGACGACAACAGGTTCATCTGGGTCATATGGAAGATCACATGTACTTCGAATATGGCCAATAATAGCTCGAAGCCATACACACTCTCTAGTCGCCTCATAGAGCGCGAGTAGCTCAGAGTGGTTCGTTGAAGTAGCCACTAAGGTCTGTTTGCGAGACCTCCAAGAAATCGTCGTGTTCCCAATGGTAAAGACATAAACAGATTAGGAACGCCCCTTGTGCGGATCAGATAAGTATCCCGCATCAGCGTAGCCAACAAGGGTCGCGTTGTTTCGAGTGCCAAGAGCGTTGGACTCACTCAAAATCGCGTAGGGATAGAACAAGCCCAAGTCCGTAGTACCCTTAAGGTAGCGAAAAATGTCTTTTATGCCATTCCAATGGCGGCGTGTTGGCGCGGTGCTGTGTCGAGCTAGACAATTCACAGCAAACGAGATGTCTGGTCTAGTACATTGGGCCAAGTACAATAAAGCGCCTATTGCACCCAGATAAGAGCACTCAGGACTCAATACCATGCGCATGGCCTCTTGGACGTCATCTATAACGAGGAAGAGCGTGAAGTGGAAGTCACTCGCTCAATGAACGCCAAAGCGATGATTCTATTCCGCAGGCATTTATCTGACGCCATGAAGGCGGAGTTCATTGAAATCTCCTCGCCGAAGACACTATGGGACTCTCTGAAAGAGCGCTTCGACCACCGGAAGACCATTTGGCTACCTGAAGCACGCCATGACTGGTTTTGAACCTGCGCTTCCAAGAATTCAAAAGTGTAATTGATTACAACAATGAAGTCTGCAGGATTCGATCACTTCTCCAATACTGCGGTGAGATATTAACCAACAGTGATCTTTTGGAGAAAACATACACTACATTTCCTTCCACTGACAACTTGCTCCAGAAGCAATACCGTCAGTCTAAGTTCACCAAGTTTTTCGAGCTCATCACCCAGCTTTTACTAGACGAGAAGAACAGTCTCATTTTAATGAGAAACAACAATTCTCGTCCTGCTGGAACAAAGACAATTTCAATGCCTGATGCAAACGCTCTCCGTGGACCAAATCCACGGTGGAAATGAGACAAGGGTCAGTCGTCCCAACCAAGGAACAGAGGCGAGTTTAAGTCTCGCCACCCAAAGCGAGGTTCTAACAAGAACCAAGGACCTTTGACTCCTAGGCAGTCTCATGGTAAGAACCAACGGGCCAGTCGTCCCAAAGCGAGAGTGGAAGGCCATGCGCCTACTCTCTGCTACAAATGTGGTGCTTATGGTCATATGCAACGGACTTGCAGGGCGACCCCCCAAGAAGTTGATAACTATCACAAGGGGAGCCGGGCCGAAGCAAATCTGGTCAACGAGTGCGAAAATCTAAATCTTGAGACCTCCGATTTTATAGCAGAAATGGAAGAATGAATCTCCATTTTCTCTCTATATTTGATTTAAGTCATGAAACTTTTGGTGGTTTGTATTTTCTGTTTTCTCGATAAATTAAAGTTCTATTTCGAGCACTTTCCTCAAACGTGTGACAAACTTTAATTTTCTTTACTTATAGGCATGGACCACGGGGCAGTAGATTGTCTGGTTGATAGTGGAATGACTCACACTATCTTGAGAGATATATCATACTTTATCTCCTATACGCCTAAAGTAACCTCAGTGACAACCATTTCGGGACCCTCAACCCTTGTTTAAGGTTTTGGCAAAGCCCGTTTTTCGTTGTCCAATGGTACTCCCGTTGAAGTATCAGAGGCCTTATATTCTCCAAGGTCCAGTCGTACCTTACTGAGTTTTAAGGATATTCGAGAAAACGGATTTCATGTTGAAACTGCTCGAGAACATGGCTTCGAGTATCTTTTCATTACCTCCACTCAATACGGCCAAAAGCGTATCATGGAGAAGTTGAAAAGTCTTTCAAGTAGTTTGTATCTCACTACGATACAACACATCGAGAGTAATCTCATCATTCGCCGAGCGCCAGTTGATGAGAGGACTTTTATGCTATGGCATGACCGGCTGGGTCATCCGGGTCAAAATACGATGCTTCGCACTATGAATGCATCACATGGGCATCCTCTTGGAGGAAAGAATTTCGTTATAAATCCGAAAATCCTATGCCAAGCTTGCTCGATTGGAAAGACGAATCTCAATCCACTCCATGTGAAACCTACGAGATTAGTTTCTCAATTCCTTGAGAGAATTCATGGAGATATTTGTGGACCAATCCATCCAACATGCGGACCATTTAAATACTTCATGGTTTTGGTTGGTGCATCGACTAGATGGTCACACGTAGTGTTGTTGTCCACCCGAAATGCAGCATTTTCTAAACTCCTCGTCTAGGTCATTAAGTTAAGGGCTCACCATCCGGATTATCCGATAAAGTCTATTAGACTTGATAATGCCGCGGAGTTTACATCGAAGACTTTCGATGACTATTGCATGACTTTGGAAATAAATCTTGAACATCCTGTTGCGTATGTTCATACCCAAAATGGCATAGCATAAGCTTTTATAAAGCGACTGCAAGTAATAGCGCGGACCTTGGTTATGCGCACCAAACTCCCACTATCTGCATGGGGCTATGCAATTTTGTACGCTGCAAATTTGGTCCGTCTGAGGCCCATGGCCACCCAACTACTTTTCGCGTACCAGCTAGTTACTGGATGTGAGCCTGACATCTCATATTTACGCGTGTTTGGGTGCCTAGTCAATGTTCTAATTGAGCCGATAAGGCGTTCAAAATTTGGACCTCAGAAGCGACGGAGAATATATGTCGGTTATAACTCCCCGTCCATCATTCGCTATTTAGAGCCCTTGACAGGCGATCTCTTTACCGCGAGACACGCGGATTGTGACTTTGATGAGGCAATCTTCCCGTCGTTAGGGGAAGAAATGCACGCTAACGTTGATGAGGAATGACGTGAATTAGCGTGGCATGTGCCCGCTGTTGCTCATCATGATCCCCCCTCTACACATAGTGATAAGGAAGTGCAGAGGATTCTAGGTCTGCAAGATATTGCAAATCAAATGCCAGACGCATTTAGCGACCTAGCAAAAGTCACGAGATCAATTATACCTGCTGCAAATATGCCTGCAAGAATAGACGTCCCTGAGAGACGCCATGTTCCTGTGAAACATGTTGCTCCGGTCGAACCCGCCGAGCAAAGGACGCTGCCATCGGCCGTCCAGTCCGTCGCTATTCCCAAGAAGAAGGGAAGACCGGTTGGTTCCAAAGATATTTTGCCTCGGAAGCGGAGAAATCTTGTTAAAAGCGTTTTGCCACATGAGATCATTAAGGATCACGGCGATGTATTAGAAGAGCGCGTTCCAGATGAAACACCTATTCCTAATCATGCCGATAACCTCGAAATATCCGTCGAGTATGCTAGCTTAGACGATATTTTGAAGCGAAATGAAACTGTCATCGATGATGTGTTCATATACTCAGTGGCCACTGACATTATGAACAATGATGACATGGAATCTCGTAGTGTTGTCGAGTGTCAACGACGAACGGACTGGTCACAATGGAAGCAAGCAATCCAGGCTGAACTAGACTCCTTAGCGAAAAGAAACGTGTTTGGACCTGTTGCTCCAACACCACCCAATGTTAAACCAGTTGGTCACAAATGGGTTTTCCTAAGGAAGCGTAATGAGAGAAATGAGATTGTGCTGATAACGTGTCGTAAGGCAAAAGCTCAAACACACGGAGACGAAACTTTCTCGTATATTATCAAACACACAAGTGCATATTACAAGTTATCACAACCTCTCTTTATATAGAGAGAGAGGTTGGAGATTATGAAGAAACGAAAGGCCAAAGGTCTTTTGTATGTTACAAGGAGATGAAATGAAGGGCCATATGAGTTACAACATATACTTTTTTTTTAGTGGAATAGTCAAATTTTTTTAAGAGATAAATTTATGATTGTGTCGAAAAACACGTTAATTATCAATTAACAGAATTGGAGTTAACTAATAAAACGGCTGCATTCGTTTTGTTTTCTTGGTATATTGAACTGGGAATTCAGTTGAAATGAGTCTAATATCTCAGATAGTTTTATTGAGGGCTACTGCCTACTACTTATAGAGGGTCCAACCCCTCTTCATATTACATCTAACCGATGTGGGACTAAAGTCCCTTATTTACTCTCAACACTCCCCCTCAAGATGGGTGATAGATATTAATCATGCCCATCTTGTTACATAGCTTTGACAGACTCAATGAACTAAGACACTTAGTCAGACAGTCTGCCACTTGTTCTTCTGAGCGAACATAGTCAATCTTCAGTATCCCTTGTTCCAGCTTTTCTTTGATGAAGAATCGATCGATCTCGATGTGCTTCGTTCTGTTGTGCTGAACCGGATTGTTCGCTATACTTATCGCAGCTTGACTATCGCTCAGAAGGTGCAATGGTGTCCCCTTGTCTAGCTTCAACTCTGTCAGCAGCGCCTTTACCCATAGCATTTCTGATACTCCTAGAGCCATTGCTCTGTATTCTGCTTCAGCTGTCGACCGTGCTACCACTGACTGTTTCTTGCTTCTCCATGAAACTAGGTTTCCTCCTACAAAAACACAGTACCCTGTGGTAGACCTTCTGTCGTCTATGCAGCTTGCCCAGTCTGCATCGCAGTATCCCTCAACATCTGTGCATCCATTCTTCTTGAACCACAGTCCTTTTTCCGACGTCCCTTTCAGATATCTTAGGATCTGAAATACTGCATCCATATGACCCGTTCTTGGATCATGCATATAGCGGCTTACAACACTTACTACAAATGAGATATCAGGGCGAGTATGCCCTAGATAAATCAGTCTGCCTACTAGCCTTTGATATCTTTCGCGATCAACAGGCTCTCCTGCTTCTGCTCCCATCTTGCACTTTTGGTCAATTGGAGTGACTGCTGCTCGGCATCCCAGCATTACTGTCTCCTTCAGCAGATCTAGTGCATATTTCCTTTGTGAGAGAACAATTCCTTGTTCACCATCACACACCTCGATACCTAAAAAGTATCTCATCTGTCCTAAGTTCTTCACCTCAAACTCCTTAGCGAGTTTCGACTTCAGCTTAGTGATCTCATCAGCATCATCACCTGTGATCACTATATCATCTATATATACAGCAAGTATAGTAATGTGGCCCCTTGCATGCTGGAGAAAGACAGTATGATCTGCATTTGTCTGATGGTACCCCATGCCAGTAACAGCCCTTCTGAATCTGTCAAACCAGGCTCGAGGAGATTGCTTCAGCCCGTACAGCGACTTCTTCAGTTTGCACACTTTTCCATGTGACGTTCCTTCACCTGAATCTGACACAGAGTAGCACCCCGGAGGAGTCTCCATGTATACTTCTTCTTGTAGGTCTCCATGAAGAAATGCGTTCTTTACGTCTAACTGATGTAGCTTCCACCCATAGTTTGCTGCAATGGAGACCAGCGTTCTTACGTCACTCATCTTCGCTACTGGGGCAAAAGTCTCATCATAGTCGATGCCATACGTCTGGGTATAGCCTTTTGCAACCAGTCTCGCCTTGTACCGCTCAACTTTTCCTTCTGGTGTCTCCTTTACTGTGTACACCCATTTGCATCCCACAGCTTTCTTCCCTTCAGGTAATGGCACCAGCTCCCATGTCTTATTTTTCTCTAGTGTCCCAAGTTCTTCCATCATTGCAGCTTTCCATCTTGGGTCATTCTTTGCTTCCTGCCAATTCTTAGGTAAAGAAGTGGAGTCTAATGAAGTGAGGAAGGCTTGATAAGTTGGAGAGATATTAGAATAAGATAAGTAGTTGGCGATATCATGTTCATAATCTTGATAACGAATAGGAGCCTTTCCCGCATTAATGCGAGAAGACCTCCTTAAGGGAGCAATAGGTGGAGGGGAAAGCATACCATCCGAGTCGGAGAGACCCGCTTCCGAATCCGAATGATCCGGTACGGAAGTAACATCTTCAGGAGTTGGGGCAGGAGTAGACGAAGGACTTGGCACATTTGGTACAGGGCACGACACAGTACTGGACCTCTGCTGTCTTCTTCTGTAAACTTGGAGCTCCTTTTCCCTTGTCTGCTTCTCCCCCTGCGTAATGTACGTATTGTCTTCTTCGTCCTCCGTATCAGCATCATCGATGCTTTCTCCCCCTTTCTTCCAGTTTGTCACGACAGGACAAGATACCGATCCGACAACTACGTTTGGGCGTACTACCTCCCCCTCACGTCTAACACACTCTGTGGGAGGCGTGTTCCCAAACGCAGAACCTTCATCCGAACCATAATAAGGTTCCAGCTCTCTGAATGTAACGTCCATGCTTACAAACAGCTTCCGTTCAACCGGACTCCAGCATACGTAACCCTTCTGTGTCCCGGTGTACCCAACAAAGACACACTTAACCGCTCGAGGATCCAGCTTACCAATACCAGGCCGGTTATCGTGGACGAAGCATACGCAACCAAATACTTTCGGAGGAACGGTGTATGCAGTTGTCCCCGTGAGCATCTCCAAAGGCGTCTTCCAGTCCAGTAATTGAGAGGGCATCCTATTGATGAGATAAGAGGCTGTCAAGACTGTAATGCCCCGCTCCGCATCGGTGCATTACGATGAGTCGTTGACTCGAAGAGTTACGTTGACCCGACGGGTATCGATGCGAATCGATGCAAGTGTTGCGTTGGCCAAAGGTAAGCTTTGAGTCGGTTGGAATCTATGAATCGAATCGATGCAAAGAGTAAGTCCCGCTTGAGCAAGTGCTGATTTTAGTTGATCTGGTGTGCAGGCTATGCTTCTACGCTGGACGATAAGAGGTCGGCATTTTGCCTTATGCAATGAAGTGTCCGTAAAACCAAATCGTGGCCTTGCAACGGATTGTGGCATGGGCACGACAGGCCAAATCAACCGAGTAGAGCAAAGGAATGGCTAAGTCCGGGAGTTAGCTATGCGATCGAGTTATGGAAGCGAGACGCTTCAATCGGCGAGGCGGCAAGGCGTATCGGCTTAAGGTGGGTGGGTTCTTGACTCTCTCTCCCTATTCCTTCACGTCTAATAAAATATGTTATGTATGCGTAATATGTTACCGAGTAAGCGAGCGTGGTTCGGCGAGCAAGTGTCTAAGTATGCGTTGAACACTAAGATAGAACATTGAACAATCGAAACATTGATGCGACGTGCATCGAGTGCACAAGTCGCGGTAGGGCAATGATGGTAGAACATTGAAAGATGATATTGAGATGTGCATCAGGTGCACGGCTCCGAGAACATTGAACTCTAGGCGTAGAACATTGATTATGGTGCTGAGCGTGCCTTTGTGCACTTAAGCTACGAAATGACTAAGTAAATACGGAGGTAGGCTATGCGAATAACATTATGTACGGGACGCGTGAATACGAGTATGAGACGACTAAGCCGTTGGGCGTCGTGCATCAATATGGATGTGTTGGGGCATAACGTCGACGGAGCTCCCCATATGAATGGTGGATTATGTTTATGGCACGGGCAACCGTTTATGGCACGGGAAACCGTTTATGTACGAGACTATGTTTATGGAATACGAGATCGGTTGGTATGCTATGGATTGTATGATATGGTACGTATTGCATGGTCAATGGACTCGGATTGCCCGTGCACGGGTGCGGCTTCCCTCGAACGGTTACGCCGGGGCGCCGGGACCGTTCGGCCTAGGAGGGAATTATGTGTGGTATTTATGGTGCACAACATTCGGACGGATTGCGACCGTCCAGTGCTGTGATAAGCTATGATATCCGTAAGTTTGGGATCATTCGGATACTGGGCTAGCAACCCGTATCGAAGCGATTGTAGGCTTACACATATGAGATGCCAAGTCCATTACGGTGCGAAACACCGTGACCTTCATATAGATAGGGCCGGTGGGCTGAGATGAAAGCTGGGTGCAGGCGCAGGGCCTGCTACCCATTATGCATATGTTTACGTTTATGATTTGGTCGGTTGTACGAATAGTATGTTTGATTATGCTAAGTTCTAACCCGTGCAGGCTAAGGAAAATGGGACGAGATGAGCACGAACACTATGTTTATGTTCATATTGTGGCTAACTGTATCTGCTGCAGGAACACGATATGGGACACATTATGATATAAGTTGCTATGCGTAGACAATGCCATGAAACTGATCCTAAGGCTAAATAGAAAGATCACAATTAAGATGCATGTTTCATTAAAAGGATTAAGTGTTTGGTTTGGGTGCGAGCGGGTCTTGATCAGTGCGAAGCGAGGACGAAAGCACTAAACCCCCACTAGTTTATGTGCAGGTTCAGGTTATGATCAGCTCGGGGCGGAGCTTGGCTTGGACGTGCCGAGGCATGGAGTCCTTGGCGTTCAAGAGGAGCTTCCGCATATGCGTTCGGACTTGCGACATGGAGATGTTCGGCCGAAGACTATTTGGTGGCTATAAAGGGGCATAATGTATGGAACAATGAAATCCTTTGTGAGCTAAGAGAGATCATGAGTGTTGTAGCCAATTGGCATTTTATGTTGGGCTATTCAGAGCCTCTGTAACCTTCAGTTCAATATTAATAAAAGAGATTATTATGTTTCACTTGTTTTTCTTCCGCTGCTTATGTTATCGATTTGAGATAGTTCTATGTGAACCTGTTATCTTGCCTTGCACGAGCGCAACTCCAGGCTCGTGCGGCATCACGCCCCAGCGACGACGATGATTCGGGTAAAATCTAGCGAGGACGAGCGATTTCCCGGGTCGGGGCGTGACAAAGACAGCCTGCCCCCACAAAAATTTAGGGACATTCATAGCCAGCATCATTGTCCGAGCCACCTCCAGCAGGTGCCTATTCTTTCGTTCGGCAACACCATTTTGAGCCGGTGTATAAGCACAAGAGGTTTGATGCAGTATACCATGAGAGGATAAATACGCAACAAACCTCTTATGGGTATATTCCGTCCCATTATCCGACCGAAAACACTTAACACGAGCATTATACTGTGTCCTCACCCGTTGATGGAAGCTTAGAAATGTCTCGAAAATATCACTTTTATTCTTCAGCAGGTAGACCCACGTTACGCGGGTAGAGCAATCAATAAAAGTAACAAACCATCTATAACCGTTAACACCGTTGGTAGGACAAGGGCCCCACACATCGGAATGAATCATATCAAAAGCAGCAGAACATCGATGCCCAGAACTCACATAGGAGCTTCTGGTATGTTTTCCCAACTCACAAGCATCACAAACTAACAACTCTTTGTTTGCTTTTTGATATAAGGACGGATACAATCGACTAATAACGGGAAAAGAAGAATGTCCTACACGCCGATGTTGGAGGAGTAGCTCGGCTTCGACACTTCGACTTCGGACTTCCGGTTGGGCGTCTGCAACCAAAGATGCCAGTGCTCTATCCAGACCGTTCCTGTCCAAGTACCATAGACCCTTATGCCATGTGCCAGTGCCTAGGCGTCTCCCCGTTCCCTTCTCCTGAAAAGTTACCTTAGGAATATCAAAGGAAACAATACAATTTAGATCAAGGATAATGGCGCTAATGGAAATAAGATTGACAGGAAAGGAAGGAGCATGTAAGACATTAGATAGAGTGATGGAAGGAGTGCAATCAACAGTGCCTTTACCCGTAACCGGCCTGTAGGTACCATCAGCAGTCTGAATGCTTTCTGACGGCGTTAGAGTAGAGTATTCCCGGAACTCTCCGCGGGACCCCGTGACATGGCAAGATGCCCCAGAGTCCATAATCCAAGCTGGCTGAGAGGCAGTTGCAAGAGCACGCGGAGGTATACCGGCACTGGTTTGGGAGAAGTAAGTGCAGTAATCTCCTGTAGCGGATGGCGCCCCAGGAATGACTTGTCTTTCACCAGAACCAAGCTTTGAGCCGCGCATCTTCTCGAGAACTTCCCTCTCAAATGGAGTGATGTCCGCCAGCTGATTGTCCCCACCGTCATCCGCCAGATGCGCCTTATTGCCTCCAGAGTAAGTGCCCCTTCCACCACCGTAGCTGCCTCAACCACCTCGTCGTCCACCGCGACCACGACCCCGACCATTCGAGGGAGTCCGTGTCGGTTTTGGGCAAAAGCGGATGTAATGCCATGTGTCACCACAGTTGTGGCAAACGCCTCCCGTAGAAGGAGGCTGTGTGAAAGTGGCAAGAGCAGAAGTGTCAACTCGGGCCTGCTCCCCCTGGGAGAGACCCTTGGTAGGCATCAGCTTCAACCGTGCTTCTTCTTGTGCCATGGCAGCTATGGCGTCTTCTAAAGTCGGCAGCGTCGGTTGTGCGAGAAGGACATTCCGCCGTTGCTCAAACGCTGGGTTGAGCCCCGTCAAAAACTTCATCATCCGTTGCCGCGAGATATAATCCAGAAATTTCTGAAAATATTTTGCAAAAGTTGGTTCAACCTGAGCATCCTCCATGCCAAGAGGATCATAATGGTCAAGATCAGACCAGTACTTCTTCAACAAGGCAGCGTACTCAGAGATAGTACGATCGTCTTGGAATACCCTATCGAGCTCATCCTGCAGTTGGAAGACTCGCATGGGGTTACCCGAACCGGAGTACATGTCTTTCAACGTCCTCCAGATATCAGCAGCTCCCTCCATTGCTTCAACGTTACCCGACACTTGGTCGGTCAAAGAGGCTGTCAACCAACCAGCCACGACATTGTTGACAATGTCCCATACAGCAAACTCCTTCGAGGAGTGATCGACAGGGGCCTTGGTGGTGCCATCTACATAACCAACCAAGCCACGTCCCTTCAGCGTCCGCATCGCCTGCCGCGACCATTTCAAGTAGTTGGTCGTGCCTTCCAACTTCGTCTCCAGCTTGTCCAACTTCCCCATTTTGTACGGTGACGGATCCACATCAGTACGGGTCACGCGTGGGGTCGCCTCCGGTAATCTCTTGGTCAGGAGATCCTCGACCAGGGCCTTCATTTCTTCGGCTGTCAACTTCTCATAGATGGAGTCCATGACTTCTGCAACTGCAATCAGTGAGGTGTTGTTGTTTCCGGAGTCTTCTTCTTTCGAGTCGTCTTCGTCTAAGTCAGCTACCGGGGGGAAACAATAAAACGAGATCCCTCACTGATATGTCGTAGTTTATACGACCAACTAGAACCGCGTCATGATAACGCGTTCGGACGGCTCAAGGATAACCAACGTAGTTGTGCCTCCTTGCATGAGACAAACCAGAGGTATACCAGCCGTGCAGAAACGATTGTAAAGACAACGTTCTGAGATACGAAGATCTAAAGAGATTTCGTATTCGTAGTAGAGCTTCTAAAAAGAAGGTACTAAATCTCGAAGGCAACTACATAGATCTTCTAAAGAGAAGGAACTCTGTTTTTTTTTTTTTTTTTTAGAACAGCGGAAACCCTAAAAAGAGGTGCTGTAGCAGGAAAGGGGATCTGGAAACCCTAAAAAGGGCGCTGTGGAGAGGGGGGCGTCGCTGTGGAGGGTTGGGGAGGCGCTGTGGAGGGGGGGGGCGGCGCTGGAGAGGGAGGGAGGGGTTCGGAGGCGGGCGGCGCTGGAGGAGAGGGGCGGCGGTAGGGAGGGCGGCGCTGGAGAGGGAGGGGGGGCGGAGGACGGTGTGCTGCTGTGGGGGCTGCGGGCGGAGAGGGGGGCGGCGGCAGGTGAGGGCTGCGGGCGGAGAGGGGGGCTGCTGGGGGGGGGGGGGGGCGGCGGCAGGGGAGGGCTGCGGGCGGCAGAGAGTGGGGGCGGCAGGGAGTGGGGGGGAGTCGGCGGCTTGGAGGTGGCGTGGGTCGGAAGGGGGGTCGACGGCCTGGAGAAGGTGGGAGAATATTTTTTTTTTTTGTTTGTGGAGAGAGGGAGAGAGATATGGCTCTGATACCAAGTTGAAATGAGTCTAATATCTCAGATAGTTTTATTGAGGGCTACTGCCTACTACTTATAGAGGGTCCAACCCCTCTTCATATTACATCTAACTGATGTGGGACTAAAGTCCCTTATTTACTCTCAACAGATTCAAATTCTCAAGTGTAATTTCAATTCCAAATTTCATATGCAGCAAACAATCTGAAAGCTTTAAATTTCCAGAAACCCCCAGTTTATAGTAACCAAACATATCCTAAAGGATGTCTGCGCCAGTTGTTTAATTTTCGAGACACTTCTTCTCTTTGGGCTTTTACTCTTCCTTGCGGTAGATTCGAAATAGTTTACTCAGAGTTCTGATTTTCTTGTGTTAATTTGTGTAGGACCGTTGAGCACTTCTAGAAGGGGGTGATTAGAGTGTGTGTGTGTGCAACGAAAAATATTACCAATTAAAAATTTATAACTATATAATATGACAGGTAAATGATAGTAAATAAATTTGCAACAAAGTAAAGTCAAGAAGATCAAACTCAGTGACACAACGATATATACTGGTTTTCTTCTGAGAGGACCAGTCCAGTCTCAAGTACTCTTGTTCGATGTTAATCCACTATGGCACAAGTTTTAACTGAGCGCTTGCAACTTTTACAACACCGTACTTGACGATAAGTGCACAACCGACTTCACAACGCCGTGCTTAGCGACGAGTGCATGACCGACTCCAGAGGACGATTTGAAAACTGGAACGTTTTCTGAATGCAGCTTCCGATACAACTCTTCAATACCAAACTCTAGATTAAACAGAAACAGTACTAGCTTGGCTAATAGTAGTATAGTTTTGGTTTGAAAGTGTAGCAGCCGTGGGAGGGTAGTTTAGGAATAAAAGAAAAATTGAGTATCAAGTTAGAAATATAAGTTGAGATAGGGTATTAAGTTAGTACCTATAAAAGTTGAAGGTATCAAGTTGAAAAACTGCGATAGTTGAGGATATCAAGTTGCAATTTAGCCTAAAATAAATAATCACGAGATCTAAGGAATATTTGAGATACGCATCTTTCTTCCCTTGGTCAATACATATAAAGTTCAAGCTGAAAACAAGTATCATCTTTTAGGCCAGTAAAAGAAATATTCAATAAATAAACACTTAGAGATGAACAATCAAAATATATATCCAATTAAAAAAATAATTATTATTAAATAAAAAAAAAAATTATTATTAAAGTATTAAAAATGTAGAAGAAAAAAATATTTTATACTTTTAGGCATAATTTTAAGTATTTAATGTGTTGTTTTTTAATAGTTTTGAAATTGAATGAAGTAATAACTACTTTACCTGCAATAAATAAATTTTCTATATTTACATATTTTTACAACCTTACTAAGCTTTTACACCTTTGTTGATTGGTCTTTTTTATTTAAATTTATTTTTTACCGAATTGACTGAAAAATAGCCCTCCAAGTGGTTGGTATCGGATTGGAACTTGTCAAACCGTATCGGTATCGTTTCCGATAGTGCAAACTATGATTAATTGCCATAGATGGACCTTGTGCCACTTGTAAAGAGAGACCAAGTAAGGCTGAAATGAGGACTGTGTGTAGATTGAATTTGCAGTTAGGTCTTGTTTTCTTGCCTGGAGTTGTATGCTGCCGTGCACTTCATCTTGTATGCAGTTGGATCCATAGCATTTTAAGAACTGGCTCCGCAACTAGTGTTTGCAGCTAGTTTGGACCCTTGTTAGCAATCACCCGAATAAAATTCGTATTATACGCAAATTTTTTCGTATCTTTCATAAACGTATAATACTTGCGTACTTTTGACAGATCCAAATTAGTACATAAATTTTAAAAATGCGAAATTTTAAACGTGTTCTGAATAAATTATTGAAAAATTTGGCACAAAAAAACATACTGAAAACCTGTTTAATTAATTAAATTTGACAACATATTTAAGAATATGAAGTTTCTAACATCAATATTTCTATTTTTCGAATATTTGACCGAATTTTTCAACATATTCTATTTGCACTGAGCCGGTTTATACTCGTACTTTTGCCGTCCCGAATTTTTTCCGTTTGCCGAATTGCTAACAAGGGTTTGGACTAAAAAATGAAATGAACGACCGAAGAATATTCTAGAAAGATGAGATGAACATTTTGTCGAGGAATATTCTGGGAGTCATGTCTGGAGAATTTTAGGATCGGCGCTGAAATCTTAGTGGATCTTTACCTAACCCACTCACTGCCAAGTTGAGAACTTGGGGTGGGGGTTGGTGGTCTGGTGAAGCTCCAACAGAAGAGGAGTCGGTCATGGCGTGGGTCCTCCAATTGATTCATTCCTTCACAACCAGTTTCTATCGCAATGTTGCAATGTTGGTGGTGTCCGGAGCTTTTGAGGACACGCGGGACCCCCACGACACAGGTCACTCGCGCCTGGCTTTAGCAGGCGTCGAACAAGAAATTGGTTCTTGATCATAATCATTACTTTTGGAATTCTCCGTCGTCGGAATCCTGCTCGCACTGAACCTGAGGTGGTTGTGTTTTAATAAGGACTAGTCTAGATTTACGAACTTTACGTATTTTAATTAAAATATTATAAGGTCAGTTGTCATTTTTGTGTCTTTATCAGGCGATTATTTATGTGTGTGTGCTTTCTTTTTACAATGCTAAGAGATCCAAAGTATGAATTTTTTTTTTCATATCATGCAACTTTATTTCTTCGACTTTAAACATAAATGACATACAAGTCTTTATAAAATACTTGAGGGTATTTTAGGAATTCAAAAATTTTACCACAAAGTTTTCATATTATATAGTAGAATAGATTATTTCGTATAAGAGTACCTGGTTAGGTCTAATTAGACTTTAGATACTACATTTGTCATTTGATAGATTTGGGTACTCAGAAATTTTTATTGGACTTTCAGTGACGAAATGAACCTTTTAATGACGAATGTTCGTCACTAGAATGCGTTAATAAAAATTCGAGTATGTAAACTCATCAACGGATAGATTTAGTAGCCAAAGTCTAATTAGATCATAAACTTGATAACTTCGTACTAAATAATTCTTTCAATAAACTAGTTCATTTTGTGGGTTCCTCTTAAAAGTTATATCTGTTTTTGAGTTATGAAAAGTATCGGATACCAACCAAGCCTTAGTCCGCGCTCATCATAATGAGTTCCTCACTCACTTGTATTTGTATAGCATGATGAGACTGGAGCTAGGTTGGTTGCTACAATTATTATTTTTTGGAAGAGATTGCAACATCATTGTACTCTTGTAATTATAATTGGCACAATTATTCCCAATTTCTTTTTTCTTTTTTCTTTTTCTTTTTGCACAATGATTCCTTGCTGGTAGTTCCATTTTTTTTCTTATTCTTCCAGTAGCTATGTTACAGCACTATATTACTGTACTGTACTGTAGGTGTGCAAAATCAGCACCGAGCCCTTTTGGTTATTATTTGTGTGGTGTGACGAGCACTAGCGGATTCAGAATTATAATTCACTAGAGACACAATTATAAAAGAATTCGAAAATAACGCCTTCAAAAGATTTTCTAGAATACAATAATATATTAAAAAAAGTTCACTGGGGTCCCGTCCTCCAGTGCCCACACTATGGATCCGCCACTGGTGACAAGATCAGTGGATTGATGGCAGATCAGTGTACGCTTGTATCTCAAGACTTTTCTTGTGATCAGAAGATATATAAGGGAAAGGTTTTGGAAGGAAAGAAGAAATCAAATGGATCGGCTAAATTTTATCATACAAAAATCCTAAAGGAACTCATGAGTTCCTATTTTCTTAATTCGGATATTGAAAAGTGATTGGATTATATGCATCTCATCTTTTGATGGGGAGTTCTTATTGTGAGTTCCTATTGGAATTTCTATAGACGAACTGTCATACATATATAATCTATAGGATAGTTATTTCGCCATTGGTTTAAGAATATGATGTAATGTGCGTAATATTGAATGATAAATAAATATATTAGTGTCTATATCTACCCATCCATTTAAGATATTTTGTGGTCTCTCTTGACATAAGCATAATTTATATCCTTTATTACAACATTGTTATATAGGAGCTCCTTTGACTAATTGCTCATTTTCTCTCAAATTTAAGGATATTTTGTTATTAGAAACTATTATATGGACAACATGTTTCTTAATCTTTCAATTGTATAATAAACAGTCTTAACAACCAATACTATTACTTTCAATTTTTTTCTTCTCTATTGAAATGGAATGATTTATCAAATACAATTTTAATAGTAATTATCCTGCAACTTCCTTGTGATTTGTTGGTATTACCATCTGAACTGATTTATCATATATAATTTTAAGAGTAATTATCCTACATCTCTTTTGTGATTTGTTGATATTACTATCCGTGGATGTATAGTCCATTGGGTGCACCTGGAGGTCCCGTGGAGATGGACACAGCTCGAGTCTCCTCTAGGCATTGTTTGCCGAATATTTTAGCAAATGCTCACATTCAAGATATAGAAGCTAGTATATGCTCTCACTTTTAAAAAAAACAATTGTCCTCATTTCTTTATAAATCGGCCAATATTTTTTTTTAAAGTGGAGGAGACATATGCTAGTTTAAATATTTTGAATGTGGACAAATTACTACCGGATCCCCACCATATTGGAATATACAACTTACTCTCCTAAGGAAATATTTCATCCAGAAAAGAAAAAGTAATTATATAATTACATGTTTGCCCTTGACAATAGTGTTTAACTAATATAGGATTTTCTTTTCTTTCTTTTCAACTTCATAGAAAGTAGTTTGGATCTATGTGATTCCATATCTTATAGTGCAAGGCATGATTTTTCTGAAAGAAGGTTTAAGATTGGAGTTTAAATAGTTTTTACCGGTATGTTCGTTTTATTTTTTTGACATATTATATATTTTGTTCTTTTATTGTTTTGATATTTTGAAGATCGTATAATGCACAATTTAGGACAAATTGTAGTTTATATCATCTGGAATTTTATTTGATGCTAAACATAAGTGAAGGTCAAACAATTTTTTGAATAGACATTTCTCAAACCTTTTAATCATTTTGAGGCTTGGATGTTCTCAAAACACAAGTCCAACGAATATTTCAAAAATAGACATTTAAATAATATATTAATGAAAGGTGATTGATAATTCATATTAGGATTATCGCAAGGTGCAAAGTGAGTCGGGTGGTCCACAAATCGGCTGGGTCAAAGCCGGGTTGGGCTGGCCCATTCGTGGTCAAAGTTCGACCGATCAAACTTCTCTCAACACTTTTCTCCTTGTTCTCTATAACTCTCTAACATAAAGATAAAGAATAAGAAAAACCTCTCAAATTTTTGTGTTGAACTTATTCAACAACTTTAACTCTCTTGTGTTGAACTTATTCAACAACTTTTATTAAACATAATGAGATATCTCAAGAAGAACATTTAGACCTCTTTATATAGTATGTCATGTGTCCATGTATAGAAATTCAATCTTATGTAGGCTTATAATCCAACCTTAAGTAGACTCAAGTCTGATCTTATATTGGTTTACATATATGAAAATCAATCAATATATATGGTCAAAGTCAAAAAAGGTCATGAGCCTATTTTTGGACATCTTTCTTCAGACGGAGAATGTGCTGTTTAACCATATTATCTGTCTAAGGGGCTGAACCCAGTAATATCTCCCAATAGATTACTCTTACCAGGGTGAATAAGTTGGCTCTACAGGATAGTGCTCCCCGAGGGATGGGGTTGGAGATTCAACTAGATATTTTTTCTAAGGATGAAAGTGGTCTTGAGACTAGTCATAGAGATGCAATGCAGATGGTGATGTATATCCCACCTGAAAATACCTATGCTGTCAATTAGCAGGTCCGTCTCGGGAATGAGAGTGCAAACGCTGTCACGTCCGATTTTGTCGAATCACTAAGTCGCTACCGGACGTGATGTCGTACAAGTCTAAATTGTATATGTACAAGACAAGAAGGTGTATGAGTTTTTATTCATTTGAACAAAAGGTTTAAATCATTTAGGAGCAGAAAATTAAAGACACAACATCGAAGAAAATATCTTTTTTCATTAATTGTTTGCATCGGAGTACACGATCTCAACGTTGAAATGTCATCTCGGTTTACATTCATGAAATAATAAAATGACTAACAAGCTGTCATGGATAATATTTGATTTCACTGTATCATGCCCTTTATTTCATCGAAACCAAAATACTTACAAAATGAATCAGCTTCAAAATACTTAAAAATAGAAAGAGTTGTGAGTCGATTTTCGAGTGTTCTGTTAGCTTTGTGCACCCAAAACACAAGAGATTCACATAAAAACTAAAATTCTCCAAAAAAATAGAATTGAAAGAGAAAACAATTGTTCGAAAATAAAGAAGAAGAAGAAGAAAAAGAAGAAGAAGAAGAAAAATAGAAAGATTATTTTGATTGAGAAGCAATCTTAGTGCGTGCCATCTTCTAGTGTTGAAAGAGGAAGACGAAGTGAAATGGGGAGAAAAATGTAGGAAGAGTGAGATTTTAAGGAAAACATGAGAATGTATTTCCCCCAATAAATTTTGTGGCTTGTCCCTGCCAAAATTTTTTACAAAATTTATGATATCCCCTCTAGTGCTTTCTCTAATAATGGAGCTTGTGCCTTTAATAAATAACCTAATTGTTTTGTTGTCCTATCTTTAGACTGTTGAAGTTGTCGAAATCCCGTTCGTTTCAAATATTTTCAGCAAAACTATTTTTTGGGACATTTTCGTTAAGTATCCCTATGGTAACAACTTATTACACTAACCATCCATACAGGACGGATCCAGAAACTAAAACTAGGATGGGCTACAATAGATTCGGGTGGGCTAGAAGTGGCTAATATATATAAAAAAAATCAAAAATGAAAAAAATATAAGGAAAAGAAGAGTTTAAAAAAAATTAGGTGGGCTGGAACCTACTCCACCCCTATGCTGGATCCGCCCCTGCATCCATACTTTAAAACTAATTATACGGACAAATCCTATATTTTATATTTTATATTTTATATAGAAAGTAATAACACTAATCACCCCTGTATGTCAAACCTGGGTGATCCTTGTTGTCAGCGGAGATAGAATAAAAATTATGACTGGATGACGAAAGATCAGTGGATTGAGTCATGAAAGTATATAATTTTTTTATGGTAGAAGTTAGAGAATAGTGGGTAGGGGTGAGCATTATTCGGTTTTGGACCGAAAACCGATCCGAACCGAATAAGAGGTTCGGTTCGGTTTTATAAAAATTCGGTTCGGTTTCGGTTTTGAAAATACTAAATTTTCTTATTCGGTTTCGGTTTCGGTTTTGGGTTTCGGTTTCGGTCCAAAACCGAAAACCGAATAAATTTTTTTAATTTATATATATATATATATATATATATATATGTGTGTGTGTGTGTGTGTGTGTGTGTGTGTGTGTGTGTGTGTGTGTGTGTGTGTGTGTGCGCGCGCGCGCTATATATATAAGTATTAATATATATAGGTATATACTAAATATATATAGGTATATACTAAATATGTCTATGTATATTTAGTTACTATATATATTAACAAAAAAAAGCTCAAAAATATATATAAAAATGAATAAATCGAATAAACCGAAAATCGAATCGATTTAATTCGGTTCGGTTTGATTCGGTTTTGGACAAATTCGGTTCGGTTTCGGTTTTGCTTATTCGGTTTCGATCCAATTCGGTTTTGGATTATTCGGTTCGGTTTAAACCGAATAAACCGAATGCTCACCCCTAATAGTGGGTCCAAAAAATATACAATATAGTGCACAAAAAATTATGAACATTATACTGGACACCGGTAAAAAAGAAACAGCACTATTTCAAAAATAAAACATGCATCCATCCAATTTAGTGTCTTAAAAGGGACTCCAACTCAATATGGGTCAAACCCAGCTGGATGTCTTGAACCCATGAAATCAGAAACTTTTATCCGTCTCCTTTTCTTTCCTTGTAGATGAAGTGATATGTCCGGAGACAAATTTGGAGGAAGCGTGTTGTCACGAAATTGCCAGTCTGACCGCACTGTACTGCACACATTCAACGGGATTCGGTTTCCATATAAAACTTTGGATGCGTGGAACCCCTGGGGCTCGTTTGGATCAAGTTTTTGGATTCCTAGGAATAGATTTTCAATTCCTTTTTCATGGAAAAGAAATTCAACATTTTCATATCCATGTTTGGTTAGGTTGGGAATAGGTAGTTCAAAATTTAAAAAAAATTAATTTGATGCTTGGTTCACACATGGATAGGAATCTTAATTTATTTATTTTTACTTTAATACCCTTTCACTAATTTCATGATGATTCACATGTTTGGGATGTGAGTTAAAAATTTGAAAATAAAGAGAGGGTATAACCGTCCAAACAAAATAGTCAAACATCATTCCTAGGGAAGCAAATCTATTCCCAACGGGGGGACTTGGGAATAGTTTTCCCACATCCATGGGAATAGCTTTACCACATAACCCCCTTCTCATTCCCAATCCTAACCATACCAAACATGGGTAAGGAATTCAAATCTCATTCCCGAGCCTCAAAAACTTGAACCAAACGCCCCCCTAGTGCTCAGCGAGAGGAGACAAAAAGTTTCGGCTGGACGATGGAAGTTCAGAATTGAGTTACGGTAACACGTATTATTCTTTTTATTTATGATAAAAGTTAAAGGACTGTGCACCAAAAGACATACGATACATTATTTATAAAAAAATTCGAGCATTACGCGCACACGAGCGCGCACGCACGCACACACATATATATGGGTTCGAATTGGGAGTTCCGTCGTCCTCAACTATTGGATCGAGCGGATGCACAAGTACAGAAAAGGACAGAACTTTGACGGAACTCTTTTGGCCTCGTTTGGTTCGCGGAATGGAAGGGAAAGGAAATCAATTCCTTGTCATTTTCTTTCCTTTGGAAAACTTTAATTCCTATTGATTTTCCTTTCCGATGTTTGGCAATGCCAAGGAATTTGGAAAGGAAAGTGAATACTTCAATGTGGGAAAGTGATTCCTTCCTTGGATGGATGGAATCACTTTTCTCCCTAATTTTCCTTGGGAATCACTTTCCTTTCCTCCTCAATTCATTGGGCACCCAAACATAGGAAAGTAATCACTTTCCTTTCCCAACCGAGAGATTCCGCGAACCAAACGAGGCCTTTCTGTAAAATTTTTATTCCGCGTCCTCTATATATATATATATATATATATATATATAAAACTTTGGATGCAACTCACTTTGACCAAATAAATCGACAAAATAATCCAATCGCGGTATAGTAAGTTAAAACCCACGCGACTCCGGGTGAGCGCAGACCCGGCCAGCCAGTTTGGTCAGTCAATTCAAAGCAGCGAGCGAGAGGGAGCAAAAGTGGGAGAGCGTCTCCGCTCGCTCTGCAATATTCCTCTGTCGCCACTCTCTCTCTCTCTCTGCAGAAAAGTTCCTTCGCCAACCCCACACCACACGCTACGCCTACGCCCACTTAAATTTCAACATTGTCCTTTTCTTTCCTTCTTTCTTTTGCTCTTGAAAAAATATGATTAATCAGTGATTACCAGCTGAATAACTGGCTGCAGCTTAATCCAACTAATGTCACAACGAATTAGTAAATAGTTACTTTATTTTGTGTAGATTAAGTGGCCTTGTAGACTAGGGATGAGCCTTCAGTTTATTATTCAACCGAATTAAAATAGTCAAAATCAAATAAAGTAAAATTTTACAACCAAAATTAGTCAAAATCGAAACCGATTCCAACTGAATAACCAATTTGACTTGTTCAGTTAGATCATTTTTATTATTTAACTGGTCTGATCCAAAATTGGAACCGTGGTTAAATTATATTTTAAAAAATATAACTTATACACACATTTTTTGTATTTTAAAGTCCCGTCCAAAGTTGAACTAGTTATTAAATTATCAAGATTGAAGTTCAAAACACACATAAAATTATTGTTTTTAAAATATACACATTTTCAATCACAAAATATGCATAAAATTTAAGATATTTATATAATTGTATAAGTCTTATTCGATTTTCGTTTTTGGACCGAAATCGAAGTCGAAGTCAAATTATTATTTTTTTTTTACTATTTTTATAAGCGGAATCGAACCAAATTTTTTTCAAACCGACCCGAATATCTTATTCGGTTCGATTAGGTTCAATTTTTGGTCCAAAATCGAATAATGCTAACCCATATTGTAGAGGAACACTGTCATCCCGCTACTCTTGTGGATGGCTTGAAGAAGGGAATGAGAAACTTCTCTGGTATATATGTTAAGCCATGTATTTTTCTGTATCTTATTCGGTTCGATTAGGTTCAATTTTTGGTCCAAAATCGAATAATGCTAACCCATATTGTAGAGGAACACTGTCATCCTGCTACTGTTGTGGATGGCTTGAAGAAGGGAATGAGAAACTTCTCTGGTATATATGTTAAGCCATGTATTTTTCTGTCAGGATATATGTTAAGCCATGTAGAGCATCTCCAACCCTATTGTCTTGTTTTGTGTTGTGAATCCTATGTAGCATGAGGCACAAGACAATGTCTTTCCTATGTGGCAAGATGACATTCACACAAGACAATGAGATAAAAATGGTTTCTCCAATGTAAAAGTTTGAGAAGACAATAAAATTATTATTTTTTCAACTTCTAAGACAACTTTTTCACTTCTTCTTTTTTATATATATTTTTATTCATAATTGATGATGTGGACATAAAGTCATTGTGAAGTGCATTGTCTAGATCTAGACAACCAACTTCACATTCTCCTTGCCATGTCAACTTCACAATTTATTTCACATTTGCATTGGAGAAGTACTTTTGAAAAAAAATACTTGTCATTCCTACGTGACTAACCATTTTTTTCAAACTCACAATCGGGTTGGAGATGCTCTTACAGAGTTAGATGTACTGGACGAGAATTAATACAGACACCAAGGAAAATTCATGTTTAGCTCTGCACATAATTTAGGAAAAAGGAATATTCATGTTTAAGTACATATTTTGAAGGTTTGATTGATCGAGTTTCCTTTTAGGAGGGTCCCTGTGTCATCATTAAGGAAATCCGACCGAGCAGCTATCACCTGCCGGTCAAAGTGTGCAATGGACCGGGTGGTCCAGAATTTGGCCTGAATTTGACACGACCAAATTCGGACTGTGTCGGTCAGCCCCGTAACATATGAGTTCTGATTGGGTTCCTAATCGGGACCCTAGGTCTGGCCCAGTCCGACCCAAAATTCTGGCCGAACCGAGCCCTCATCAAAAACGGACCGGCCGGGTCACGGGTCCAGTCAACCCGGCTCCCCTCCGGACCCACCTCTATTAGTATTTGGGAAAATTTTTACCAAAATACCTCCCATTATATATGTTGTTAAAACGTTATGAGAGAGATTCTGGTAAAAAGAAAAACCCTCCAAACAACCATATTAATATAAAGATAATATTTTTACCAAAATATTTTCAAATTCTATCCCTTTTTCGTTATTCGAACATATTTTTATCATTTTACTAAAAATGATTAAAATATTCCTATAACAGCTATATTATAAGGATATTGGTGGTTTTGGCACCCGAAAATTCTCTAAATATAATAATTTATCAAAATTTACCACAACAAATTTTCTTTCGTCTCTTTTACTATTTACAAGCAATATAGTGATATTTGGTGAGTAAGCTATTTTTCGCTATCATGAAAAATAAACAACACTACAACAACTGTAAGAACAACAACTTCAACCTGCACCGCAACCTCAGAAAGTACAAGGACTTTAACCCGCGCCGCAACCTCAACGGGTACATGGAGCTCAACCTGCACAACCTCGGTGGACACTATACTACGGAGAAAAAAATGAATCATAATTGGATGAAATCAGAGATTTTGCACCACTTTAACGGGATAATAATGAGCGTAATACCGAAAGAATAATCTCGCGAAAATTCTTGTTGAATGTTTGTAATGTGAGAAACGACTCCAATGGAAATCTAGCTGTGGCATATAAAATGTACGTAGACATCTTAACAATTGTATATTGTATCTTGCATCTTCTTGAAAAAATGTATCATTTTTTCAATATATATTATTATTGTTAGATAAGTATATTTTTTATGGACTTGTGTTTGAGTTTTTCTTTTCAACCTCTCTAAAAAATTCCTTTGTGGTATTAAAAAAACACTTTTAAGAGAAGATGAAAACAAAAACAAAAACAAAAACAAAAACTCAACATAAGTTTATATGTTTTGATGTGACTTATGTTTGAGTTTCTGCTTTTAACCCTCCTATTGTATTACAAATAAACTTTGAAGAGGGAATGAAAACAATAACTCAAATATAAGTTGTACCAACAAACACAAACTTATGTAACAAGAATAATATGTATTAACTTTTTTCTAAAAAGAAATTGGCATGAAATACCTCTTTTATATAATTGTTTAGTATATACACCAATTAAGTATGAATGTATATATATGTAATAAAACATAGTAATCTTTTTTGACCTAACATAAGAGAATAAAAAAGAGTCGAATTTAAAAGATAAAAGTATATTGAATAGCCACGAATACGACAAGTGTATGTGTCATTTATATAATTGTCACGATTAAGTGTTGTCTCTTATGACAAAACATAAGGGTTACATATTTAGGATGTGAAACTTATTATGACGTTGATTTGAGTTATAAAATTTATTTTCTAAAATTTTGAACGCTCGAAAAAACAATATACAGATAAATCATGAAAAACTTGTTCCCATGAAAACGTGGCTATATTAATTTTCTATGAAAATAGTCGGGTCTAATTTAGTTTGGGGTCCGAATTCAGTCGAGTCCGATTCAATCCATGGGTATACTATTTTTTCCCCCTTTTTTTTGTTTGTTTTTTGTTTTAATTTTTTTTTTCTAAAAAGAGGATATTTTTGTTTTGTTATTTTTCATTTTTCATCTGTTTTATTTATTTTTCTTCTTTTTTTTTCCTTCTTTTGTTTTTCCTTGTTTGCTCAAAAAGTTTTTTTCCTTCTTTTCTCGATTAAAAATATATTTATTTATTCTTTTATTATTTTTATTATTTTTATTGTTTTTTCTTTCATTTTTTTGTTTCTTAAAAGTCGTTTTATTACGCTGGACAAGTTTAGATTAGGCTTGGCAAATATCAAGGGGGGATTCGAACCTGTGCCTTCCGTGCCGGGGCCCTCGTTATTACCACTAGGCCACAACCCTCGGACAGTTTAGATTTGTTTCAGTTTGATAATTGTAGTTAAGTCATAAGTAAAAAATTTTTTTTATAATTTTATAGAATTTGAACTATACTCTTCTATGAGCTAACTAGAGTTTAGACCCTGGATGCAGTTTAAAGTTTAGGCCCTCACATATTCAATTAGAGAGTTTAGTCTCTCGAGTTTTATTTCTTGTTCTATTTTTTTCCATTATATCCTCCCTAATCTATATATGAAAATTATGTTACCAAACATGAAGAGAAGGTATAATAGGAAAAAAAAAGAAGAAGGGATCAAAGGTCTAGACTTTCCATTTGACCATATTAGGACTTAAACTCTAAGGTCTCGTTTGGTTCACATAAGGAAAATTGATTCCCTTATACTTTCTATGGGAATGAGAAACTAAAATTCCTGTCACATTTCATTTCCGTTGTTTGGTAAAATAAGGAAACCACCTACAAAAGATCATTTGATTTCCTTTCCAGTGTTTGGTTGGTGCAGGAAAGGAAAGCAAAAATACATCAATGTTCCAATAATATCCTTACCTTTTAAAATAAAAATGACATTATGAAAATCCAAATGGACCCAACATTCGAGGAGTTAATAGTAAAATAAGCAATAACACATTGTTAGTTTTGTCATAATTTTTTTGTAATAAATGTTGGAAAATGAGGAGAAAAAAATCAATTCCATGGATCATGAGTGGAACCATATTCTCTCCCATTTTTTCTCTTGTCAGAAAATTGATTCCCAAATTTTTGACTACCAAACAAAGGAAAAGAACAACTTTCCTTTTCTAGTTCCTTAAATCCGTGAACCAAACGATGCCTAAATTGATATAAAATCTAGGATCTAAACACTAATTAGCCCATTATTTTAAGTGCTAACCTATCACCTTAGGTAAGTAGGCTATACAAAATCATAAACTAAATAACCCCTATTAAAAATGTGTATAAAATTGTAAGGAGTAGATAACTAAGTTGTACATCCATCACTTGACTACGAACACAATCATCATCATTAACTTATGAAAACTTAATTTCTCACGTGCCCCTCACGCTACTCCCTTTCACTTTGCAGACTCTTTAATAACAACCACCGCCCCCAACAAACTTGCACAAAAGGAATCTACTTCCTCGCTCGCCACTTCCAAACTTCACAGCCGCTTCCTTGTTAATTCGCAACGTTAATGGACCCTCCCTCCATTTTCAAGCCCCGCCTCCTCCGCGACGTCTTCGACGACGGCGACGGCGACGGTGACGGCCCCTACTTCGACCTCGAGTTCTCTCTGGACGCGGACACGTCCTCCGGACACGAAAACGACAGGGGAAGGATGTCTTCCTCCTCTTCTTCCAGCGACGGGCTCTTCTTCCTCAAGCGAGTCGACACCTCCAGCAAGCCGGGGCCTCTCGCCGCCAAGCTCAGCCACTTCATGCTCCGGTTCAGGAGCCGCATAGAATCGCTGTCCCGCCGCCGGAAGGTAGAGCCGGAGGAGGAGCTGATCCGCCGCGGCGGCGGCGGCGGCGGCGTCGAAGTCATCCACAAGTACTTGAGCAAGATCAAGCCGCTGTACGTCCGGGTGTCGAGGAGGTACGGCGGCGACAAGCTGCGGCTCTCCGGCCAGCTCGCCCCCGGCGGCGGCGACAGGGAGCCGTTGCCGGCCGCGAAGTTCGGCAGGCAGCTGTCCGGCTCGCCCGTGGCGGAAATTCGGAGACGGATGAGGAAGTGCAGGTCCGCCTCCGCCGCCGTCGCGGCGGCCCCCTCGCCGCCTCCGCGGATGCGGGACGGCTCGCCGGTGCAGCACGAGGAGGACGGGATCGAGAGCGCGATCGCGCATTGCAAGAGATCGTTTCATTCTGATAAAGGTCGGTTGCACCCAGCCGCATTTCTATTAATTAGTTTATTTTCTATTGTGCACACAGTAGTTGAGGCTTTTTAGTAAAAAATAATATTAGAATAATAATAAAATGAGGGCGACTATCACATAATTGGAGAAGGTATGCTTAAGTTATTAAAGGGGTAGGGGATATCAAAATATTACTATATCAAATAATCTAAATTTTCTTCCACTTTACAATTTTTTTTGTTCTCATAATTTATATCCCTTGCAATCCTAATCGAATATAGCGAGTTAAATTTTCTTTTCAATGTATATTCTAAGTTTTTCTAAATAAATATGAACACAATAATTTTAATTTTTTTTATTTTAGATTTTAGTTAATATATATTGGTATTTATTTAAAACAATATTATTGATGGTTTTGAACATCATTTTTACGGTTTAGAAACTTTAGAAATTCGTCCAGTCGAATTGGGAGCAACGAAAAAGACTAACATAATTCTGACGGTTCTATCCAGTATTTTAGAAATAGGATGTGATCTCCTAGTTCAACTGGTTGACTAGTTGTTGTTTTTTCGGTCCGAATTAGTATTGACCCAAAGAATGAACTTTGACTATTTGGATAACCTAGTGGTCGAAATAACTGGTTAAATCGGTTTGACTCAATCTATTATCTTGGTTGATTTTCAGTCCAGTTTTTAAAATAGGGATCCTAACTACAATTAGGAGACAATTTTTTCTCTTACAGGACTTTGATAGTTCTAACTGTAGTTGGTATTGTCAGAAATTTGTCAATCCTAATACACATAGAATTTAATAGTCCTATTAACATTTTTTTTTAAAATGTATTTTGAATATAAAAATAATAATTAAAAAAAAGTGTAATAGCCTCTATCATTGTGCATGTGCTGTCATTGTTAATGTTCAAAAAAATTGTTGGAACGATCGCTTAGTCTGTAGTTCTGAAATAGCATCAGGTATACCGATTAGATATAAATGATAAATTAGTGTTGATGAAGCTGTAGTTCATTATTTTGTACTGATATTGTGTCGTTCTTTTTTTTTTTTTAGGTTCGGATTTGGGTCTGGTCCGGTCGAGGAGCGATCCGGGCGGCGGGAGGTCCGGCGAACCGAAGTGAAAAGCAATCGATAGACCGCCCGTTCGTGATTTTTAATAGAGCGGAAGAAATAGCGAAGGACACACCCATCGAATCACTTTATTATTATTTTTTAATTTGTACGTGTTGTCTTTTTCTCTCTCTCTTTTTTTTTTTTTTTTTCCTTCTGTTATTTGTCTTTTGCGTAGGACAAGCGTGGTAAAAGAGCTCTTTTTAGTTCTTGTGATGTTTCTGTAATGAGCTTTGCTATGCCTACAACCAATGCTTACAACCCTCCTACAATCTGCCACGTGTCGGGCTTTGATTGGAGGAGGGGAGTAAGTGGTGGGGTCGGGTGGAGCCCATGTAGCAGGGGGGGGTGTGAGAGGTGGTGGGATCCGGTGGGACCCATATGTAAGGGGTGGGTGAGTGAGGTTGTAAAAAGGTTGTAAGAATTTGGTAGTAAACTTAGCATTATTGTTCTGTAATTAGACCCTTACTTTTTTTTATCCAATTTGGCAGTTGGTCCCCCATGTTTTTTATCGTTGTTTTTTGAGATACCTGGTGTTACGTACACAATTTTGTACATGCTGTATTTCATATCTTTCGGATCTACTATTTAAATTTCTATCATTTTTATAAATAGAATAAATAATAAAATTTTGTGACTCGATCTACTAATCTTTAGTGATCAAGTCTGGATCATTGAGCATCCACAATTGGAGATGTTTCAAGTACAATATTTTTAGTTTAGTCAAATTTTATAGTACTGAAGACTGCAGTGGGTAACTTATCCACAAAATTAATTGTTCTTAAGAAACATGGACAAAAAATAAAAAGAAAAAAGGAGAATTTTTTTCAACAAACATGGAAAAATAAATAAAGAGAGAAAATGAGGTTAATTTGAAGTATTTGTTTGAAGTGTATCATTGTGTGTCAATATCGAAGAAACATTCAAAGTAACAATTTATAATTTTTTTAATAATTTGGAGTATGTGTTTATAGTGTCTCTAATATGAATGCTCTTATGCCTCTCCTTGATAATTAAAAGAAGAGCTATTTTAGTAAATGTTCTCGTTCAAAATACAAAAACTAGTATATATTCCAATTATAATAGAACAAATAAAATTTCAAGATATATTTTTACTATTTAATTATAATTTTGGCTGATTTAAAAAATATAGATATTTATTATTTTTTAAAATAATAAAAATATATGCTAGTTTTTATATTTTAAATAAAAAAATTTGTTAATTTTTTTTTTTTTTTTTTTTAGAAGAATCACTCCAGTTCGGCAGACAGGGCCCACCGTCCCTAACTATATGTGATGCTGGAGACGGGGATTTTAAATGGGCATGGGGAAGTGGGTCCAAAATATTTTGATTGTTTCAACTAACGTATCATGATTTCACGGCTAAGGCTCGGAGTCAGAGTCATAGTCAGCAAGAAATAAAGTGTGCTCTCTCTCTCTCTCTCTCTCTCTCTCTCTCTCTCTCTCTCTCCACTTCTTGTTTTCAAAGTCTTGTTGCTGACCGAGAGAAAGTGGAGACAAAGACCGGAATAGTAAAAGCTTTGACGAAGTCCAACTTTAATTTTCTTTTTTCCTTTGTTCTTTCTTTTTCCTTTTTTTTTAATGCTAAAATACTCTTTTAACACTTTTTCTTTTCTCGCTTTTTTGTGTTCCTTCTTCTGTGTCTGTGTCCCTGTCTCCTCCGTGAAGTAAAGAGAAAAGAGAGGAATCGGAGACGCAGTGCGTGTCTGCTTTCATTCATGTGCCAGAAAAGAATCCGATATTTTATGAAGAAGATTTGATTTGATGTTGTTTAGGTCCTGTCTGCACGATGGAATGTGAACCAATCTTGTGTGTCCTCATGTTCCTATATTTGGCATCATTTGCTCACGACGACATGGAATCTTTGTCCTGGTCAGGCCGGTTCGATGGTTACCCAATGGCACTCTAGGGAGTTGAGAGCAGTAGGAGAGATTTTAATGCTATATTTTGACTTTAGTTAAATTTTAGAGTAAATTATAATTTGATACTTTCAACTATTACTGTTTTTTAACTTGATATTCTAAACTTTAATAGGTACAAACTTAATATCATATCTCAACTTATATTCTAAATTTATACCCAAAAAAATTATTCCTAAACTACCCTCCTCCCTTCCCCCACCACCTCCCGCTGCTACTTCCCCCTCTCCCCCCACCCTCCGCTGCTACTCCCCACCCCCCAGCGGCCATCTCCCCCTCCCCCCCCCCCCTCCGGCGACTACCCCCCCTACCCGCCCCCTGCCCCGCGCGCCGCCTGCTCGCGCCCGCCGTCCGCTGCCACCCATAGCCGGAGAGAAGGGGCGGAAGGGGGGGGGGGGGGGGGGGGGGAGGGGGGGTTTGGGGGGAGAAGAGAATGGACAATTTGGTCCAAATTTTTTTTAGGGTATCAAGTTAGTACCTATAAAAGTTGAGGGTATCAAGTTATAATTTAGCCTAAATTTTATAATATTTGAAGACTACATTAGACATTTGTGTATATTTAAAAATTGTTAGAAAATTAAGAGGCACTTCTGATTCAGAGCATGTCATAGCTCCTCTATATTAATTATTGGGTCTACCAAAATTAACCGTTCTAACCAAGCAAGGAAGAAAAAAAAGAGAGCAAAAGGAGCAAGAAAAATCTTGCCAAAAGGGCGAAAGAAAATAAAGAGAGAGGAAAAAGATAAGGTTATTTTGGAGTATTTGTTTGGAGTATACAATTGTGTGCCAATATCAAAAAGACACTCTGAAAGTAGTAATTTACACAATTTTTAATAATTTAGAGTATGTGTTTAAAATCCTAACATCTATGTTCATCCACATAGATGAGTTCTTTCATTAGAGAATTTAAAATCCTAACATGAGGCCACATGGCACATGCCTTTTGCGGGGCTACGTCACTATGGAATGGCCCGAAGCCGATGTCTCACTACCTCATGTGGTCACGACCCGCACCCGGATATACGGGTACGAATACATGGGCCACGTCCAGCCTACGCCGCAGTATCGACGGTAGAGCTCTGTCAAGTACCCGATACTAACTACAACATCTAAAAGATCCATAACTATAAAGGTACTCATATCACATCACAAATGCTAAGAAAGATAAGACGAGAAAGATAACAATATCACTAGAACAACTAGAATCTACAAAAAGATCATATGAGACAAGAATAAAACGGAGGAAAAACAATAACAAAACTAAAATAACTACCAGACCTAGAACTCCTGGGAGACAACTCATGGTGAAAGAATATCGAGATCTCCCTCAGCTAGCATCATCCTGTAGTCCAATAATGAGGGCATAACAATTCCTAAAAATATTGTCAACGTATCCAGTCAGGATGAGAACGAGTACATAAACTAACAAAAATTCCATGTGAATTGATAAATTCTATAAGAGACAATTCTAATAAAATACAAGATAAAATATCAAGACTGGAATATAAACAAGATATGTAAAACTGGATATCATGTCAGGGTATAAAATACTGGAATGTAGAACAGTACAGTATATCTGATGTATAATGAAAACATAAACGGTACCTTGAGATATTAGAGCATTATTTGATCGACTTGGGTCAAGATCAGGCTCTTCCATTTGACCGGCTATGAGTCAGAAAATACAAGAAAAATAAGATCAGGCCATAATGAAAAGCTATGAGGCAACTAGTAACACAGGTCAGGCTTTACCCTACGTGAGACGAGGGTAAAGCTATGATGCAAGTAGTAACAGGAATATAAGAGGGGTATTGATCACATAACCTCTAATAACTCTCCATCCCCGAATAGTATATGGATCCGGACATGTCACGTCATGACACGGAATTCTCTAAGAGAGTAGCAAATTCTCTTAGGAATCGGCGTCTATACAAGTACAGGAAATAAGACGAACAATGTACCAATATACCATGGTAACCCAGGAATGACATCTCATGACAGGATCCGATGTATACTAGTCCGTATACCATCGTATCGAAAATCAAGTAAAACACTACAATTGAATCGGATATAATAGATATCAAGACAATAAAAACTATCAAAGAATGTACTCGCATGCTGTCCTGAGCAATAAGTGAGGGTCTATGCCTGAACCGACATCACAGAGACCTAATATGAATTTACAGAGTTATTTAGTGTTCTAGAGTAAACAATATATATATATATATATATATATATATATATATATATATATATATACATTAATTCTATGCTTCTAGGCCTATTCTAGGTCAAACTCAGTCAAACTAAGTCAAAGAGGGTCAAAGGTTGACTTATAGTTGACTTTGGTCAACTGGTCAACTCTGGTCAACTCATAGTCCACTCTAAGTTAAAATAGGTCAAAACTAGTCTCTATAATCATCCACATGGTCAACTTATCAATTTCGGTGATGTAAAATCACTGGAATCGACGGGTCTCAAAATATGAACCAAAAAGAGAAGGATTATAACAAATGGTGATAGATAAGAAAAAAGTCTATATAAATTTTTGAATGATGAAACAACCATCACCAATGTGTCCAGAATGGTTAAAATAGCTAGAATAGCCTACCCATAAGTCCAATTTGGACACAAGGACAAAAAGATAATTTCGGGTCAAAACGGTGTCCGTGTTCGACCCACATTGCACCAAAAAATATGCCAGAATAAAAGTCCTCAAAACCTAGCAAAATATATGTTCACAAATCCAGAATGACGATACAAACTCAACGGTATATCCGAAATTGGATTCCGATGGACCAATCTCAAATTGGTTCGTTGACCCGGATATTGGAATCCAATTCGTACGGAAATACATGTCGAAACCAATGTCCACTAAATCTAGCAAAGATATGTCAACGAGTTCAGAATGACGATACAAACTCAACGGTATATCCGGAATTGGATTTCGATGAGCCGATCTCAAAATGGTCCGTTGACTAGGACTTTAAAATTTCGATTTGCACAGAAATACGTAACAGAACCAAAGTCCACTAAATATAGCAAAGTATATGTCAACGAGTTTAGAATGATGATACGAACTCAACGGTATATCCGAAATTGGATTTCGATGAGCCGATCTCAAAATGGTCCGTTGACTCGGACTGTGGGGCCCGTCTTGCACCTAAATGCGTGTCGGAGCTCACGTCCTCCAAATCTAACAAGATTTATATGAATTCATGCCAGAATAATACCACGGGTCCACTGGTGGTTTCATAATTTGAATCTGGAGTCCCAGGTTCAAAATTAGGATTTTACAAGTTGAAAATTAGGAATTCAGACGACCAACTTTAGTGTCAAATTTAACCAATCCAACTAGCTCACAATGAAACAAAATTTAAGGGACAGGAAGATGGTTATACCAGCTGCATGTAGGAACCAGTGGCACGCCAAACGAAGCTGCAACGGAGGAGATACGAGTCGACGAAGTTGGCTTCATAAAAATGTCCAAAAAATAATATAATTTAAATGGTCAACTTGGTGGCCGATTTTGACATAGCAAACGACAAAATTAAAGATTGAAACTGGACAGAGGTGAAGGGGTATATACTGAGATTGAGATGAAAGAAACGGATCGACGATCCAACGGTCGGATTTTTCGAAGAACGCGTACGAAGTTGCTGTCCCGAGAACGAATTCTGACTTCGATTCTGCGTGCGTCTCGGTGGGATTTCGTGTGAAAAGCACGAATCGCCTAGAATACGCGTCGGGGAAGGAGACGCACGCTAGGGAGGTTCATCGAAGCTCGCCCGGCCAAGGGGAAGGTCGTGGTGGCTGCGCGGTGACCGCCGGCGCACGGTGGTGGCGCGACAGCCACTGCTGTCGCGCCGCTGCTACACTGCTACTGCAACTGTTGCTGCTGCTGCTGTGCGAGGTGACGACGGCTACCCTGCGGTGCTGGCCGGCGGCTGCTGCTCGAGCTGCGGCCCGGGGAAGAGGAGGAGGAAAGGAGGAGGAAAAGGAAAAGAAGGTGGAGGTGGTGGTGAGGTGTTAATGGTGATGAAGATGATGGTTATGGTGAGGGTGGTGGTGAGTAGTGTTGATGGTGTGAAGAAGAAGAAGAAGAAGAAGTTTGGGGGAGGAAGGAAAATGAAGAAGAAGATGATGATGATGGAAAAAAGAGAGAGATGAGGGGGTGCTGTCGTATGGCATGGAGGTTGTGTGTGTGAGTGGAATAGAGAGAGAGATGTATATATTATTAGAAAGAGAGAGAGAGAGAGAGAGAGAGAGAGAGAGAGATTTAAGTAAAGTAGAGATAGGAAGAGAGATATTTTAGAGTAGGAAAGAGGGAGAAATTTGTGTGGGATGTTTGGGTAGTCATGAGAGGAGCCTACATAAAATCTGGTTAGGTATTAGGTCAAGTTTGATTGAGTTTGGGCTAAGGTTTGATCATGATTACAAATTTAAATCATTTATAATCATTGATGAAATAGGAGCATCCAGGAGATCAATTGGGTGGCACGTAAGTGGCACGTGCATAGTAGGCTCAAAATAGTTCAAAATCATATATTGGGTTGATTAGATTGGACCGATGTCGAGTCCTGAAATTAAATTGGAAGTTAAATAAGGTTTTACGGTAGATAATCAATTGGCCTAAATTGACCCGAAAGTTGCGCGATGCAAACAGAGTACAAGAGAACAAGTTTGGGTGGGACATGATATATCAAAATGAAGATAATCTTATCTACTACAAACTCGTGAAGGAAGTTTTTCGAGATTGACATCTCTGACACTCCAGAAATCAAAGTCACGGAAAAGAGCATTTAATGATAATTAAATCAAAATAAATTATCGAAAATAATTCATTTAGAAAATTTGAAAGAAAAAAAAAATTCCTAAACTTCAGGGGGCTCACAGTGTCATCCCACTAATAGCATGAATACCAGCCTCTTTGTAGTGTTGTATTACTACTCTCTACCTTTTAGCATGAGGCTACTTGACTCTATGCGGTGTTATAACATGGCCCGAAGTCGATATCTCATCGAATCCTTTTTTTTTTGTCAAGAAGGAAGAAATAAAAAGATCATAAAATTAATTTAGTTCAGACTTACTTTTAGGATTCGAGGATGATCACGTGATCATAAGTTTTAGCATGATAGAGCTACGTGTTGTTAATTTATTGATTAAGAGATTTGAGAGGCATGGATAGGTAAGTTCTCTAATGGTTGAACACTTCAGCGGTTCTCTATAGGCTTCTATTTATAATAGTCTGATGGTTTAACAATCCAATACAATCGTGTCTTTACAGGATAGCAATGAGATAAATATATCTTATTGGTTGGCACAATCATCTAATAGCTTGTTACACCTAACTGCAAGAAATATATGTTTGTATATATCTTTGTTTTCATCTTTACAAAAATTGACAAATTTTAATACAATATAAAATAGGTGTAGAATATATACATAAATGAAAAAACTTCTCTAACAAAATTAAAAAAAAGTTGCACTCATATATATATATATATATATATATATATATATATATATATATATATATATATATATATATATATATATATATATATATATATATATATATATATATATATTCTCTTGGAAACTTTTATTTGAGATGCTCGACTTAGGCCATCTCCAACGGGGTTTTATCTTCCCTATTTCTACGTTACAAATCAAGTTTAGAAAAATATTATCCAATAGTGGTTTCTATCTCAATTTGATGTAGGATATAGAGTTTCTACGCACGTTTTTATATGTAGAAATTCTTATAAAAAAATTCTATATTTCATACCAATTAATATTATGTCCCACATTTTTTAATTGATTATTTTATGTGTTGTCACGTGGATAGAAACGGAAAACCATTGGATAGTGTTTTTGTACGTGTACAATTTTTATGTAGAAACTCTAACAATTATGATAGAAATTTTTTAAAGTGTAATACCAAGTAGAATAGTAACTCAATTTTAGAAATCCTCATTGGAGATGGCCTTAGCATTGATGTTGAGTTCCATCCATTGGAGCTCATATTCAACTGAGTAGTCGGTTGGATAATATCTTTTACATAATCCTCCCAAACCTGAAATTGGTTTGACAATTATTTTACAAATGAGTACTCCACCAGTCAGCAGACTTATCTATGACTGGGAAACAAGTTTGCGTCAACAATTCAGTTAGGGGCGATCCAAACGAATATGAGCTAGATAAATCCTAAATTCTTACGATTTGAGCTATACTCTTAGGCCTCGTTTGGTTCACGGAATGGAAGGAAGATGAAATCAATTCTTTGTCATTTTCTTTTCTTTGAATTTTTTTTTATTTTCATTGATTTTTCTTTCCGGTGTTTGAAAATGCCAAAAAAATTGGAAAGAAAAGTAATTACTTCTATGTGGAAAAGTGATTTCTTACTTTTCCTCTATTTTTTCTTCCATTGAGAATTATTTTTCTTTTCTTTTCAATTTCTTTGGCACCCAAACATAGAAAAATAATTACTTTTTTTTTCAACCCTGAGATTCTGCGAACCAAACAAGGCCTTCAAACATGGTGCTCGTTAAAATGCAACTCGATTCCTTGCTTCTCTCGTTCATCTTTACGTAGCCAAAATGTTGTGCTAAGCTTCGACCAGTCCCAGCTATAGTTCTACTTATCTTTAAGTAGGATTTAAAAACATTTGAGTTCTAGTGCGGATCATCTTTTCTAATGCTGTGACAGTACCTTTGATTAGTTTCAGTTTGGAGCATGAGATTTTAGAAAATGTTTGGTTTACAATCAAACTTGTACAATCTTCTTACAACTTACACCCATTTGCTGACATGTGGACCAGGCTACCACCTGGCCCACATGTCAGAAAATGGGTGAGTGGTTGTAAGAAGGTTGTAAATGTTTGGTTGTAACTGTAGCATTGCTCTGAGATTTTTCAAATCTCTAGGAAGTACGAAAACTCGAGAAATTGGTTCCATAGCCGTATTGTTTTCTTATTTAAAACATGTTGGACACACGACACTATCTGTATATCCATATTGTTTGGTACTTGTGCCAGGTCCAGGTACTTCCACCGAAGTCGAGTCCTCCTGCTATCATCAGGATCCAGATCGGATCAACGGAAGACCATCACGTATTCACGATTGACGCGTGTGGTGCCTTTCGTCGGTCTGCATAGCATAATTACAGGGCCGGTCCTGGTCCAGGACGGCCAAGACGACCGCTCAGGACCCCATAAAATATGGGGGTTCAAAAAAATTAATATATATATATATATATATATATATATATATATAATATATATATATTAGTAATCTTGTATTTAAAATAGGACTAATATGTAATATCACACCATTTTATCACAAAAGATTTGTGGTGTAGTGTTGGCATGTTAAACTTGCATACTACAATTCATGGTTCTAAAAGTTTTTTAAAAAAAAAATTTATTTGAATTTTATATATATTATATATGAGTCCCATTTTAAAAGTTTGCATAGGGCTCTCACGAACTCATGGCTTGTTTTCAGATGAGTAAGTCATCACCGACCGATAGGAAGAATCGTGCGTGTAAACCGAGGACGCGTAGCGTCCCCACATTGGTTCGGATTGGGACCTACCAAAACCGAGTCCCCCTACTATTGTAAAGGTTCAGTCCGGACCAATGGGAGGCCGCCACCTGTCCTCGGTTTACGCGTATCGTACCCTCTGTCGGTCTGTGTACCAGAGTTGTTTTCAAATAAGTCCTCACAAATTTGAATTTTCAATGTCCAATTAGTTATAGTTGGATAATTTAATTTTTTGGTACTTGTCACGGAAGAAACTGTTGGAAATTCTTCAATAATACTTCGTTTTAAATCTGCAACAACAAAAAATTAAATTGTTACCGGCCTCCGGGGAAGTCGTGCACGTAGCACTGCCCTAAGAGTTAGTTCGGGTCTATGTGCAGACTGAATCCGAATGCCCCTAATGGTAAAATCTCCGCTCCACCGGAATCTCGTTGCCGCACACGACGTCGAGAGAATGATCCCGACTTAGCTCCGCCCAGAGCAACAATAGAGAACAACAACGATCTTGAGAGTACGAGAGAAGGAAAATAATTTATGTCTATTTCTATCTCTCCCCTTAGAAGAGAAAAACCCATGCATATAGGCAACCTTATTCCCGAATGAAATAAATAGTATTAATGGGAAAACATTGATATACATGGCTGTTAGAATTTGGAGGAAGGATTAGCCGTTGGAGAATGGGCTAATTAGGAAAATGAAGTAAAACACATTAAAAGGAGACAACTAGCTAGCCGTTGGAGGGAGAGACATTAATAGACAACTAGCTAGCAGTTGGAGGAAAACCACAAACATGGTTTTTTGGTAGTGAGCAACAGTATACAACAATCCCCTCCCCCCAAAAAAAAAAACCAAGTTTCGAAACGGAGAAAATCAAGGAAAGCGAATAGAAAAGAAAAAGAAAAAGAAGAAAAAAATAATCTGGGCAGTTATATACTATGCATAGATGAGATGGACTACAGCCTTGAATCTCACGTAGTGATTATTATATTTGTCTGAAGAAGATCTTGATAGACTACGCCTTGAATCAGTCTTCTTGAACCAGACTCAGAAAATAGCACACATAGTACGCTAGAGGTACTTGGGTCTATCGGGTGGCGCGTTTGATTGGCCATGCGCACTTTTACACATTTATGAGAGTTTTCTAGGATCGCCCTGTCCTATAGTCGCGGCCCTCACGACCTCTCATATAGGTAAGTCCTTAAGAGTTGGTGATAGGAATCAACCCTGCATATCAAGCTTGGACTTATTAAGAGTTTAAACTCACCATATCCATATCACAAAAGGAACACTGTCACCATAGGGATGGGGTATGAATGTACACATGTACAGCCTCTTGGGCTTTTATTTTAAAGAGAATTTAATCTTAGGTCAGTGTTCCATAATAGTCACATAGTCCAGCTTGTTTCTACCCATTGAACCGGCTTCTTGGGATCTCCAGTCAGACTCGGTTGGGTTGCCACTGCTGGTGACTATACTATGGGCTTAACCCCATCCCCCTCGATGATTCTAGGATCAATGTCCTAGACAGACCCTTCGTCAAGTGGTCTGCAAGGTTCTTTTCTGACTTTATATAGTCAAGAACCACATATTTGCCCAATAGGCTCTTTATTGACTTGAAGCGCTGCTGCAGGTGCCTATTCATCTTAGCATTCACAGAATCATGCTTTAGTAGTTCTATAACAGATTTATTATCACAGTTTATAGAGATTGCAGGAATATGATGAACAGAAATAGGTATATGCATAATAAGATTTCTCAGCCATTCGGCTTCTGTACAGGTAGTGTCTAAAGCTATCATCTCAGAGTCCATAGTACTCATGGCTATGATAGTTTGTTTACATGATCCCCAGGAGATTGCAGCTCATGCTAGGGTAAAAACATATCCAGTAGTGGATTTCACATCATGTGAATCAGTTACCCAATTTGCATCGGAGTAACCTTCTATGATATCAGGGTGTCTAGTATAATGAAGTTTATAATCTAGAGTTCCCTTAAGATATCTAAATACTCTGTCCAATGCAATCCAATGTGATTGATTTGGGTTACTAGTATACCTACTTAGTCTCCCAATAGCAAATACAATGTCAGGTCTTGTCCTATTTGTTATGTACATAAGGGACCCAATCATTTGAGAATATCTATGTTAAAGGTGATCCTTCGTTCTTCTTGAGAACAACATTACTATCATAAGGAGTAAGGGCAGGTTTTTTGTCAAAATACTCAAACTTTCTTAGCATTTTCTCAATTGAATGTGCTAAAGATAGAGTATAACCCTCTTTGAATTTGGACACTTGCATTCCTAGGATCAGGTTTGCTTCACCTAGGTCTTTCATATCAAACTGGTTAGACAAATAATTCTTAGTATTATTTATCAGTTCCAGTGAAGATCCTAGAATAAGGATATCATCAACATATAAGCATAAAATACACAACTTTCATTTGTATTTTTAGAATACAAACACTTGTCATATTCATTTGGCACAAAACCAAATTCTATAATGACTTTATCAAATTTGTTGTGCCATTGCTTGGGAGCTTGCTTTAGGCCATAAAGAGATTTTACTAATCTGCAAACCTTCTTTTCTTGACCTATAGCAATAAAACCTTCAGGTTGCTCCATATATATCTCTTCTTCTAAATCTCCATTTAGAAATGCTGTCTTTACATCCATTTGATGGATCAGCATATCATGAATAGATGCTAAAGCTAGAAGGGTTCTAATAGAAGATATTCTAGCTACAGGAGAGTAGGTATCAAAATAATCTAATCCTTTCTTCTGGGTAAATCTTTTGGCCACTAATCTAGCCTTATATTTTTCTATGGTACCATCGGCTCTAAGTTTTTTCTTAAAGATCCACTTACAACCTATTGGTTTGCTGCCTAAAGGAAGGTCTGCTAAAAACCAAGTATTATTCTCCATGATGGAGTTGTACTCATTGTTAATAGCTTCTTTCCAGAAGGGGCATCAGGAGAGGATATGGCTTCTTCATAAGTTGAGGGATCACCTTCTATCAAAAATATGAAGAATCCTTCTCCTAAATTTTTTCAATCCTTTCTCTTTTACTCCTTCTAGGTTCTATGACTTGTTCAGATTGAGAATTAGGCATTTGGTCATGAGAACTAGTAGACGAAGTAAGAGAAGGGTTAGAGGAAGATGAAAGGGTTCTATCCTTGAAGGAAAAAATAGTTCTCAAAGTAAACTACATCTCTAGGTTCAATGATTGTGTTATTAGAGATTTCATTTACTTCATAATGGGTTACAAGAAATCTATTGGCATTACTATCTAGGGCATATCCTATGAATACAACATCTACAGTCTTAGGTCCTATCTTCTCTTTTTGGGTTCAGGAATTCCTACTTTAGCTAGACATCCCCAAACTTTGAGGTAATTAATCCTAGGGGTCCGACCTTTCCATAACTCATATGGTGTCTTATCATTAGTCTTACTGGGTATCCTATTAAGAATATAACAGGCTGACAATAAGGCTTCTCTCCAAAGATTATCAGGGGCACCTGAGCTGAGAAGCATGTCATTGACCATATCTAAAAGAGTGCGATTCTTTCTTTCAGCAACTCCATTGGATTGTGGTGAATAAGGAGCAGTTACCTCATGAATAATTCCGTGCTCTTCACAGAAGTTAGTCATTTCATTTGAGGTATACTCTTCACCACGATCTGATCTAAGGATCTTAATCTTCCTATCCAACTGGTTCTCAGCTTCAGATTTATAGACTTTGAATCTGTCTAGAACTTCATCTTTGGTCTTAAGGAGGTAGGTATAACAATACTTTGAATGGTCATCTATAAAAGTAACAAAGTATTTCCTACCGCCTCGGGTCAAGACCCTATTGGAATCACAAACATCACTATGGATAAGTTCTAGGAGTTCAGAATCTCTATAGACAAATTTGAAAGGTAATTTTGTGTGTTTGGCTTGAACACAGATCTCACATTTGTGTTCATCATCTATAGGAGTCTTAGGTATAAGATCTAAGTTCATCATCCTTTTAATAGATCCTAAATTCACATGACCTAATCTACCATGCCAAACATTTGATGATTCAACATTTGCAATAAAGGAAGGATTTGAACTTTTATTTATGGTACTTAAAACAAAAAGTCCATCTTTCACAAATCCTTTTCCAATAAACAGATCATTCTTAGAGAAAACTACTTTATTTGCCTCTATTACAATTTTGTACCCTGAGGCTACAAGGAGGGATCCACTAACAAGGTTTTTTCTGACAGACGGCATATGAAGCACATCATGGAGAGGTAGAATTTTTTCTGATGTCATCTTCAGATCTATTCTTCCTCTTCCCACAACTTGTGCCGTTGAGCCATCTCCTAGGGTTACTCCTCCTCCACCTGATTTCTGATAGGTTGAAAAACAGGAGCAATCAAATGAAACGTGAACATTTGCTCCAGAATCCAACCACCAATCATCAGAATGGAAAGACAGGTTTACTACAGGTTGAAAGCTTACAGACCTGAAGGAGCTGGAAGACCCATTCAGAATCATGTTAGCCTCTGGCTTGTTATAGCCTTTCCCTTTAAAGGAGGTCTCCTTGGTAATTAGGCTTGGGTTTGCCATGGATTTCTATAGGGTATACTCAATAAAGATGGTTTAAGCTAAAATTACGGTTTAGATGATTTTAGTAATTTACCTTTAAAATTTTGGTTTTTCAAGTTTTGATAAGGTTGGGTTAGCTGTAGGGGCCGGATCCCAGCAAGCGGAGGTTCACTAGGAACACTTAAGTACCGGTCGCTTAGACAATTTTTTCGCCTTGTTGACAGAAAGACCCTTTCGGCTTGTACCCAAACAAATCTCTACTTTAGAACTTTAAAAATAAAGGATTTTA
>JANAVB010040418.1:1007407-1063942 GCA_029216955.1 Iris pallida | reverse complement strand
CAGTAGACACTTAGACCTCTGGTTGTATATATGTTGTTTTCCTTCATTCCTATTTATCTATCCATCTTCCTATCTTTCATTCTGCTTTAGATGTGATTGAGACTGTATATTGCTATGTCACCTCCATTCGGAGTGTATATACTATACAGGTACCTTTATATTGTTAGATGATTGACCTAGGACAGCGTCCTACCGCCGACACTGCGGCGTAGGGTGGGCGTTGTTACGTTCTCGTGCCCTTACTCTAGGGTGCGGGTCATGACACGTTTTTAGTGGTGGCCCATGCAGGTCGAATTTATGTAGTGGTATTCGAACTAGAGTATCACTACAGCCTGCAATAGGATTAGGATATTTTTGGAGGTACTCAATCACATTAGGAAAGCTCTTAATCTGAATCTTGTTATCAAATTCTTACTACTTTAATACTTTCTTTTGAAATAAACTGTCCTCCCTTGACTTATCGCTTCTTCTCAGCAATTGATACCCTTGTTTGATCTGTCTTCAGGATGGTGGAGACGCGATCACAGCGTGCCATTCATGAAGATACTGTAGAGGGGACTGCTACCTCTCAGCCAGTTCAGCAGGGTCGGGAGGCTACAGCTCCTGCCACCTCTGTTCATATTGGGACTTCAGCAGCAGCAGCAGCTGAGGGTATGCCTTCACCAGTTTGGAGGCAGGACCCAGTCTTTCCAGAGGTACCGTTCCAGCAGCCACCTGCAGGGACAATAGACGCCGTTCAACTGTTAGCCTTCTTCCGGCAGTACATGGAGGGTCAGCAGACCCGCAGCAGAGGCAGACAGCAGAGCTCGCACGCATTGAGCTGGCAATGACTGCGGTAGAGAGAGTCATAGCTCAGCCAGCGGCAGCCCCGCAGCCGTACCAGCCACGGGAGAAGGGCATCCAAGATTTCCAAAAGATGCACCCGAGAGACTTTCGAGGGACAGAGGGGATCTTGTATGCCGACGAGTGGATCGAGCATATGGAGGAGATTTTCAGGTTGGCTGAGATCCCGATGAGGCTCCAGATTGAGACAGCGGCCAGCATGATGCAGGATCTGGCCCGCACATGGTACCAGACCGACCCGAGGGTCGGTACAGCAGGACAGACCTGGGCAGCATTCAAGAAGCTGTTCAAGGAGAAGTTCTTTCCAGATGCAGCGCTGGGAGCCCTCGAGACCCAGTTCGAGGCCCTAGTCCAGGGGGACCAGTCTGTGGAGGAGTACGCAGGAGAGTTCTGCCGCCTGAGTAGATTTATGGAGGACTTGTCAGAGACGACAAAGGCCCGGAGGTTCCGGAAGGGCTTGGTAAAGGAGGTCAAGTCCTACACCAAGAATGCCCGTAGCACTACATTTGAGGAGATCCTGGTGGACGCTTTAGCTGCAGAGGATGATCTTGAGGTTAGGCTCAAGAGAGGGCGAGACCTAGTTGGGCACCAGCAGCGGAGGACCGGCCAAGAGGCCGCACGTTCAGCTACAGTTTAGCAGCAGTATCAGCAGCCGATGCCAGGCATACAGTTTCAGCAGCAGTATCAGCAGCCGATGCCAGGCATACAGTTTCAGCAGCCGAGGGCTCAGATACATCAGCATCAGCAAAGGCCTGTTCAGTATCAGGGTCAGGGACAGGTGCAGTATCAGCAGGACACCGTGTGCAACTTCTACAAGAAGCCAGGTCATTGGTGGAACGATTGCAGAAAGAGACTGGGTATGTGTTTACTTTGCGGGTCAGCAGCGCATCAGTGTAGAGAGTGTCCCCAGAACCCGACACCATTGGCTCAGGTAGCACCAGGAGCTAGGGCTCCGGCAGGGCAGCAGAGGGGACCACCATTGCAGACTCAGCAGCAGAGGTTCGTCCAGCATCAGCAGCAGGCCAGAAGAGGCCAGCCAGGGCGAGCTTTCGCCATGACAGTCGAGGATGCTCAGGCCGTTGGAGATCTAGTTGCACGTTCCATTCCTTGATTCAATTCTGCAATTCCTATCTTGAAAATTCAGTTCCATCTATTACTATCTATTTTTTATTGTTGATAAGTTTGATATGGTGTTCCTTATGATTTAATTTAATTTTCTTCTGAGATAAGTCGTATGGGCTAGGTCGCCTCGATTGTGAGATTTTAGAATCCTCTAGGGTCATGCTAGCAGGCATAGTGAGGACATATAGTCAGACTATGGATGTATTTCTCGGGTGTGGGAATTTAAGGTTTTCGCTGTCAAGCGCACGGCAATGCAAAAATTTTAAAAACCACAATTCTAGAGGTATGTACCATAGTTGAGGACTCTGTGATTATCGTAGCCTTACTCACTGGCATGACAGAGATTCTGAGTATCATGGTTTTGAACAGACGCATATGATTATCTGACGGTATGTTTGAGACTCTGATTGTGGGGTATTTGACCTAGAAGGACTACTACCATTTTAATTTCGAGGACGAAATTTTTCTAAGGTGGGTAGGATTGTAACACCCAGTTTTTCTGAAGAGGGTAATTTTGAAATTTTGTAATTATAACTATTATTAAATGGTATTTCATGTTATGATTTTTAGTGATATTTAATTATTTTTAAACTATTTAAATTCATGACTTATGAGTTGGTGTCTTGCTAGTGTTCATTTCCAGACTGAGGGGTATTTTAGTCATTCTTTGTAATTTTAAGAATTATTTGGGATTATTAATTTTTATTTAAATTTATTAGAATCTATGGGAATTTTTAGAAATTATTTTGGATTTATTTGGACTAGTTTGATTTTTGACTAGTTTTGACTCATGTAGACCAACCTAGGAACTAACCATAGTTAGTTGGGCTTGGTTAGGTCAAGTGGACCCTAGTCTAACCTAGTGTGACTCAAGTTAGTGGTTAGGGATTCATAGAGCTTGAATTAAGAATTTTAGAAATCAAGTGATTGATAAATGGCTTGTGGTTTCACAAGTCATTTTGTGACTTAGCTAGATAGGACTAACAAACCTAGCTCAACCCTAACCCAAAGCCAAGTGGCCGGCCACCCTAGCTGAACCTAAGGATTCCTCCATTATAAATACTCTCCTAGTTTTTAGGGCTAGCCTCTTTTAGGGTTCTTTTAAAGTTCTAAGGAAAGAGGTGAGTCCCATCTTCCAAAAATCATTAAAAATCCATTTTGAATCCTTTCTTCCCCAAACCAATTCCATTAGGACCTAAAATCAGTGCTCTTGCTGTTGGTATTGGTTATTTGCAGGGAAACATAATTTGTGAAAGTTTGGGTGGCTTGAGGAATCTCTCCATTTTAGCTTTTGTGAAGGCTTGTTCACCAATAGGTAACTTTTCTATTTCCCAATGGATTTCCATTTTGTCTTCACCAATAGGAAGCCCTAAGGGTCCCCCTAAGGTCTGGATAGCTTTCGTGTCCTGTGTCATTGGATTCGTGTCCGTTTTGGACACGTATCAGTGACCATAGCTTAGTGTTCGACGAAATGCCTCAAAGGGCATTTCGATCGAATTAAATCATTGTTTTTGAATAGGAATCTTTGTTTTGTTCTCGCTTACACGTTTCTGGGACACTGGATTGGTTTTCGTGTCGTGTCGTGTCGATATTAGATACGCACACACGGGTTCAGGCGTGCGTGCACGAGCACTGTAGCTCCCCTGCTACCAGCGTGCTCGTGCGGGCTGCCCAGGGCACGTGGGCGCATGCCATTGGACGTGGAGCTTGGGGCAGTGTCTGACATGACACTCCCTAAGTCCCGTGTCACGAGGAGACGTGTCAGGTGCGTGCGGACACGCGCACTGGTCACGTTGACTGTGCATAGCCTGTGTGTTATGTTTGGTGTGTTGCTCTGTGTATTATCGGGTTTGAATGTTTTAATCATGTTTAAATTGATAATTAAGATCCTAATATATAGTATATAGTGTATGTATATTGTTTACATGTTTTAGTTAGGTTTTTATGGATTGTTGGATTCGATTTGGCAACAAACTGTTTTTCCTGATACTCGATTTGACACAGTTACTGCTGTGATTCAAATCTATTACTTTCTAGTTTTGCTATGTTGTTCAATCAAATTTTCATTCCCATACATCACAATGCATGCCAGTTAAGTTTTTACATTCGAGTATGGGCTTTTGGTTGTGGGAATAAGGTTTTGGATTTGTTTTCAATAAATGTTTATTTCATTAACCTGAGTTTTAAATGTTATTTTTATTAACCTGAGTTTAAATGTTATTCTTCATTAACCTGAGTTTTAAATATTATTTTCATTAACCTGAGTTTTAAATGTTATTCTTCATTAACCTGGGTTGGTGATAGACATCACTGAACTGATTTTCTCTTGTCCTTTAGATTTGTGTTGTTCGATTTAGGAAGAGAAATGGGTTTTTGATGTTGATGAGTTTAAGCCTATGTTCCTGTTTGTTTGCTGCATTGCTACTACACAGTTAGATATGTAGATTGTTTTTATTTGAATTCCTTTTTGCCTATTAATAGATACCTGAAATTGTTAAGTCAACTGTGTGGCTGGATGTGAGTTCTGTCATTTGAGTTAATTTGTGAAAACTGAGATTGTGGGACAATGAACTGATTTCCTTTCTTTTCTTCTTAACCTGTGAATACTTTGAACTGAGTTTGGTTTTGGGTTAATTTGTAAAACCTGAGAATAGGCAAGGGGGAAAACTGTCTTTAAATTACTGAATTGAATTCCTTGCCTATTCCTGAGTTTCCCTGTGATCCTAAATCTGAGAGTTGGCCTTTATGATTCCTGCATTACATGTATACCATCACATTTTTCCTTCATTCACTGATTTATATGTTCACTGCCACACCCTTTTTCCTGTCACACTTAATACCTGATCACACTGTCCAGTTTGGACTGCACACTAGCACACACACCATTGCATTCTAGCACCTACTCTTAACTGAGCTCTTGTTCAACCTGAGAACAGGGCTGTTGCACTGTCATATCCTGTACTTTAGTTCATACACACACATGCTTCCCACTCTTCACTGAATTAATTCCTGCCTGTGAACTAGTGCACACTGTTTTCCTGAACACACACACACCACATGACCACACATGTTCACTCTTGCCTCACATGTTTCACTAGCACTCTCTCTCTCTCACATGTGACACACATACATATTCACTCACATACTCTATTGCATGCCACACATGACACTTTAAACACACTCTATTATACTATACCACACACACATAATTTTACATGTTTCCCTCACTCTATATGCATATATGAATATTAACTATATTCTTGAAAATAATGATATGGTATATATAGTGTATGTTATTTATATTAATTTAGTATATAAATATAATGTATGAAATATGTGTGATGTAGGCTATATGGCATATAGCCTGTGGCATGTGGAGTGTGCACCCTTGAGTTTAGAGTAATGATGGACTAGTGTGACTTTTGTATGGTATGTGAGTGCTAGCCTTGGCTGGTATAGCCTAGATGTGGTGTGTTTACTAGAATAGGCTGGTTAGACTTAGTGAGACTTGTTTGACTTAGGTTTGACTTGGTTGACCTAGTTTGACTTCTAGGGTTGACCAGAGTTGACCAAGAGTTGACTTTGGCCTAGATGGACCTAGTTCATGTAGAATGCATAGTAGAGCTTCATTTTATTATTTTAGACTTGTTGTGACTTGTACTGTTCTATAGAGACAGACACCCCTCATCGGACAGTATATTCTCTTCAGACACTCAGGCTATCAGGCGAGTACATTCTCTGACCGTTTCATACTTGTATGGATTTATATTCTTGCTCTAGATTACTGTACTTGATGACACGATTCATTATCACGGATTGGTACTATATGGATCTTCTTCTGAGATGTTATCTCCTTGTATTTACTAAGTACATATTGTGATGTGCGTTTCACTTACATGTTGTATTTATTGAATACCCTTATCATTGTATACTCATTATACATATTGTACTCTCAGTATCACATTGAGCCATTGTACAAGCCATTGTACAAGTCATTGTACAAGCCATTGTACAAGTCATTGTATAAGGTAACGTAACTGAATTGGATCCTTGTGTATTGATTGGGGAGGGAGAGTAGAAAATGGTTATGTGATCAATCGTATTGTATAAGAAATTGTAAATGTCCATTGTACACCCACGTACAAAGGAGTCCCATTTTATTGTATAACCTAACCCGTTTACATAACCATATGTGCTCTAAAATCACATGTTCCTTACAGTCTTACTTATCATAAAGACAGCTGGCGCATTTGTGAGACCAAATGGCATCACCAGAAACTCGTACTGCCCGTACTTCGTATTGAACGCCGTCTTCTGGATGTCTGCTGGCCTAACCTTCACCTGGTGGTACCCGGATCTCAAATCTATCCTGGAAAACACCTTCGCCCCGCTCAATTGGTCGAACAAATTATCTATCCTGGGCAGAGGATATTTGTTCTTGATGGTGATGGCATTCAAGGCCCGGTAATCAATACACAACCGGACTGTACCATCCTTCTTAGGCACAAAGAGCACTGGTGCTCCCCATGGAGAAGCACTGGATCGAATGAAACCCTTTTTTAACAGGTCATCAATCTGCTCTTTCATCTCTATGGCCTCCTTGGGATTCACTCTATAGCAAGCCCGGGATACTGGTGATGAACCCGGCACTAGATCTATAGTGAACTCCACATCTCTGTCAGGCGGAAGTCCTGGAAGATCCTCTGGGAATACATCCATAAACTCCCTAATGATAGGGTGTGGCGGCGCTGCGTCCCCGACTGTAGCACAACTGTTCGGCTCTAGGCTGATCTCCGGCCCTGTCCTCCTGACACTGAATGGTGCTGTGCCTGGGGGACTGAACACAATACTACCCTCATGGCAATCTATAGATGCATGGGCATAGCTAAGCCAGTCCATCCCCAATATGATATCATAACCGGGGAGCGACATCACAAAGAATCGCCCTCTGAACTCTCTCCCGGCTATAAAAATAGAACATCTATAGATAGATCTAATAGGCACTGGTCCTCCTCCCGTCATCACTCTACTAATTTCTGCAGTTGGTGTAGCTACTAGATGATGTTTATGCATAAACTCTAATGATAGGAAGCTATGAGATGCACCAGAATCAAACAAACATACAGCTAGAAAAGTATGCAAATAAACATGACCTGTGATGACGTCAGCTAAGTAATCCGGCTCCGAAACCTGCTCCGGCTCCGGCTCAATGGCTAGGCTATAGACCTTCCCCTGAGGTCCCTTCTGCTGCTGCAGATGCTGCCCAAACCTCTGCTGCTGAGTCGGGAGTGGTCCTCTAGGTCCCTTCGCCGCTGGACAGTTCCGAAGCTGATGGGTGGCAGACCCACAAACTAAATACTGCCCCAATCTCTTCCTACAAACGGACCTGTCGTGCCCTGGTCTTCCGTAGAAAGAACATATAGCTCCTCGCTCTGCTGCTGCTGCTGCTGGGGTCCCGGGGCTCTAACTGGCGGGGTCTGATGATGTGGTCTAGAGGGACGGTAAGTCTGCTGGGGTGGCGTCGGTGCTTTCTGCTGGAAAGTCTGACGCTTGGACGGTCCCTCATGGTGTACAGAAGTCGGCCTCTTGTATGACAGAAGACGCTCCTCGATGCTCCGAGCTAACTCTAGGCTCTGGTAGTAGTCAGTCGTACCGTTTGCCACTATAAGAATGCCAATGTCTGGAACTAGACCATGGCAAAACCTACGGGTCATCTCCTCTGGATCAGCAACCACTAGGAGCAAAACGGCTCAGACGACTAAACTCTCCTGCATAGTCATCAACAGAACGGTTTCCCCCTGCTGGATGTTCTGGAATCGTAGCCCCATGGCTACTCTAGCAGTGGTCGAGAAGAATTTCTTCTTAAACTGGGTCTTGAACTGGTCCCAGGTGGCTCTACCTCTCGCGAACAACGGCTCATTCCTGAACCAGACTCCGGCTAAGTCTATCAGCAGAAATCCTGCTGCCTCGACCTGAAGATCATCCGGCATCCTAACTCCCAGAAGCTTCCTCTCTACAGAATCTAGCCAGTCATCAGCTACTACTATGCCCTCAGTCCCTGAGAACTCCCTGGGATTCAGACCCATGAAGTCTTTGACCGTCCCCGCTCTCTGCCGTGGCTCTACATGTGGTGGGACCACGGGACGTCCCTCAGAACGCTCCATGCTCTGGCTGAGTAGGGTAGTCTGCTCCTGATGGGTTGTTAGGAACCCCTGGATCAGTGTGAGCAGCTGGGTCCCGTCGAGTGTGACGGAAGCCTGGGTGGGTATAGTGATAGGGGTGGTAGAAGTATCGGGTCCTGCCGGGCCTGGGATGTGGAAGGTGGTATCTGGGTCTGTGGATCTGTGGAGTGGGGAAATGTGGTAGGTGGAGGTGTATCAGTCAACCGGTCAGCTGACTGGATATGAAGGGCCCCATTCTCGGGGGTAACATACTGGGACGAGCGAGTAAGCACCATCTAAATTACACATAAAAGACTTATAAGGACTTTGTTTAAAGTAAGCAATCATATGCAAGAAAATCTAATTATAATAGCAAACATGTGACATATTTCTTATGTTGCAATCCTAGCATTCATCTAGGTGTTCTAAGCGTCTTTCCTAATGTTGTCTAATTACCTTAAGTTCCTAATTGCAGGCATGCTTGGTACAATAACGTAACCAAACATTTTAGTCAGGACCTGCATGGGCCACCACTAAAAACATGTCACGACCCCTACCCAAATTGTTGGGCCAGGCCGAGTCATGCCCAGCCTACGTTGAGATAAAACGTAGTAAGCTGTTCTAAAGACAACATGATAAGACTAAATGTGCTAACAGTTCTATAAGTGAAGAAGAATCATAAATGCTCCAAACACAAAAGTCGTCGTATATAGTAAAATGTCCAAGTATAAGTAAACTGAAATGTAAAACTGGATACATGTCCAGTTACAAAATGATATAGTCTAATACATGTCTACTCTCAAAAGTCTAAGTAAACAAAAGACAACTAGGCGAGGTTTCCCGCAGGAACATCCTCGTAAAGCAGAGCCGGGTCCTCGGCAGTAATCCCATAGTATGAGTCGCAGAGTAACTCCTCCTCAGTAAGGACACCTACAACGTTATCCTGTCAGGACGGGAGCAAGCACTAAATCTAGCAAACTAGCATATAAAACATGGAAATGAACATGAGAGGAATAATTGGAAAGCATGGCATCACATAGTCTATCATGGCAAGGATACATATGTCATAGAAACAGCTGTATATGTAATGTTTAAAACTGTAGCAGGTACGTGATCGGTCAATAGATGTACATTGTACTGTGGTACATGTAAATAAAATGTACATACGTACAAGTCAACAGGCATAGGTGTACATCCGTACAGAAATGCGGGATAATGGCCTACGGCAAGGTATGCATATAAAATGCGACCTCGCTCGCTACTATAGGGGGGTCATGATCACGTACTCTACCATCAGTTTCCCCATAACCCGTATTCTATCCTGTGAGAGATACATAAAGACAGTTCTAAGTATGGTAGTACCTGGAAGTACAACATGTAGAGTTTCTAACTTGCTACCCCAAGGATCAGCTTTTAACATGGTGGAGTTTGCAGTTCATTTATGTGACAATATACAAAGTTCGTAGAAAGTACTTGCCTCTAGCAAAGCAAACAAAACAAGCTGCGATAACAGTGCTATGGATGTCCAGCAACTCGTCACTGTAGAAATAAATGCAATAACTTAGCTTTTTCACTAAGCTAAAATACTAGGACACTAATTGGTGAAAACACGACTTGTGATTGGGCACCTAGCCAAAATGATAACTTGGCATAGGAGACCAATGTGGGGTGACACACTATGTTAACTAACTTTCTAGGGTCTTTATACTAGTGAGGGATGGGGTTCAACACGACTAAAACTCCAAATAACACAAAAAGCTACAAGTCGTAATTAATCAATAAATTAAAAGATCATTGTGTTCTAACAATTTTAGAGATAGGCAAAAAGCCTAGTTTTTCTTAAAGCAAAGTACCAAAGTGATCCTTGTTAATCATAGAAATTTATTATAATTTTTCTGGAATTTATTAACCAGTATAAATATTTTATAAAAATCAGTTTTCCTAAGTATACAGAAAATGAGTTTTGGTTTCATATGCCAACCTAGTGGCAAAACAGTAAATTAAATACTACAAAAATTATACTAAATTAGCTAACTTAACAAAGTATCTAAAAACTATTTTTCCATAATTTTAGCAATACTTTAAGTATTTTTAGAAAATCAAAAACAGCATTGCACACAATAATTAATTATCTGCGTATTTTGTCCATGTATATAATTTGAACCAAAGTTCAAATACAGGACCCAAGGCCATGAATCAAGTCCAATATGACTTGTACAGGTCTTGAATGTGTGAAAACATATTTGAGCCCAAATACCCATGCTAGGCTTGGACACCAAATGGTTGCAGTAATTCAAATACAATAAAAATACAATTTGGTGATAGTGCAAAATAAATATTATTATTTTAATAAGGTAAAGTTATGCATATAGAAAATACCTACCTATGTTTTAAAAGTCCATATACATATATGTAAGGAAAACTTAATTTATAAGGTATATATATATATGTATAAATATATATACATATATAGGAAAATACTTCACAATAAAGTGTATATATATTAATATATATATACATGAAAATAATACATATATACATAATACATACATATATGAATATATATAAATATAAACATATTTATATAAAATTTTACTAATTATAAAATATATACATATATAAAATAACGTCAAAAGCAGTATATACACATATATATATACTAATATATATATATATATATATACATATATATATAAATATATATAAACTAAAAAGAAAAAGAAAAAGAAAGAAACAGAAAAGAAAAAGACGAAAGGAGGGGGCTCGAACCCGAGCGCTCAGCAAAGGGGGGTTTTAATTACTGCGCGCTGGCCAATGGGCCAGTTGGCCCGATTGTTAGGATTAGGGTCTTCTTTCTTTTATTTCATTTAGGTTAGATATATATAAAAAAAAATAATAAAACACGAGCCTGTGTCGGGACAGTTAAGGACACAGGATTTCTCGTGTCCTTGCTTAGCACGACACGTACGAGCACAGTCTCGTGTGTCCGAGCACAGCACTGAGCTCGTCGTGTCCTGGCGAGTCTCGTGCGTGAAGACGAGACACGCACGACACGACTCTGGTCTGCTACTCACGTGTCCGACTTCTCGAAGGAGTTTCGAAGGCGGAGGCGGCGGTTTGGGGCGTCGGGATGGTGGCGCTCCGGTGGCGATCGACGCGTCTCGTCGGGGCGCGTCGAATGGTGGTGGTGGTTGGCGGTGAAGGTCGACGGTGGGCTAGGCGGAGTTCGTCGGAGTAGGGCTAGGGTTTGGGAGTTCGTCGGAGTAGAACGGGCAGCGGTTGGTCGTGGGGGAGATTTAGGGTTAGGGTTTAGTCAAGGGAGTGAGGGGAGTTTTATAGGGCTTTTTCGAGGCGGTCGGGCAGCCGAATTCGGCGGGGGCAGGGCGGCTAGTCGTCGGGGCAGCGGGGTGGGTGAGAGAGCTGGAGGAGAAAGAGTGGGTGACTGGTCGGGGGGAGGGTTTGGTAGGTTAGCACAAAAGTCCCCCATGTTTTAGGAATTGCAAAAAGGCTTCTATCAGCATAAAATGCAAAATAATATTTGCATTTCATAATTAAGAACAAATCATATATTACAAACCGATATACTAACTATTCTAAAATTGCAAAACATTATTAAAATAATTCAGAAAATTGCAAAATGATATTTTTGTATTTTAAAACTCATAAAAATTCATTTAAAAATTCTAGAAAATTTCTAAAATCATATTAAATAATTTTAAAACCAATAATGACATTTAATAATTAATTAACACTAGTTTAATACTTTTTGAAAAATCAGGGGTTGACAGACACTTAGACTCTCTGGTTGTATTTATGGTTTTTCTTTTATTCCAGTATTTATCTATCCATCTTCCTATCTTTCATTCTGCTTTAGATGTGATTGAGACTGTATATTGCTATGTCACCTCCATTCGGAGTGTATATACTGTACAGGTACCTTTATATTGTTAGATGATTGACCTAGGACAGCGTTCTACCCGCCGACATGCGGCGTAGGCTGGGCGTTGTTACGTTCTCGTGCCCTTACTCTAGGGTGCGGGTCGTGACACAACGTGTCAAGGCCATGAATGCAACACACAAAGGTGGTCCCTTAAATCGAGGCTTAATGTGTAAGAAAAATATATAGTAAAATATAATGAACAATAAGTTCTAACAGGTTATGCCATGTATCACAGTTTATTTGCATAAAGAAAATAATGAACAATGCACGAAATATGAGCTAAAATAAATAAACAGCTAATGGCAAGGTGTCTTGTCTGGTAGTACACCTGGTGTACTGCAATGATCAAGCTGGCATGAACTGCGACTTTGGTGCAACAATTATACATGGTGACCTCGGGAGGAGGCACGGACAGTTTTGTTGGGTCCGGGACGGTCGGAATAGTTAAGGTCGACATAGGATAGTCTAGAATTGGTGAGGGAATATGAGTAATGGCTTGGTCATGGACAATGATTGATAATATTAATAATTGCGTAAAAATACTTATTATTTTGGAAAATAATAATAATATATTTTATTAGTTAAAATATCTTTTCGTAAATACTTTAAAATAATTTATATATAACAATTTGAAAACAACATTTTAGTCCAAATATTATTTTGGCTCAAAACTTACATTTTGATTATGGACTATATAATATATATTTAAGGCCAAATTATGTTTTGAAAGAAATAGCTAAAATAAAATCGTATTTGAAATAATGTAAGAATCTAATTTAGGAATATAACAATATAAAAAATATTAGTAAAACCAATGGATATAATAGCCACAATAGTGTTATATAAAAAAATATTTTATGAAAATGTATTAGTAACCCACTGTATTACACAAGATATTAACAATTAAAATTTGTTGAAAGATAAATAACAATAGTATTCATACACATTAAATCAGTAAATTAAATTAGTAATAATAATAGTGATTAGTAATAATAATTATAATAATAATGATAATAGTAATACTTATAATAATTATAATAATAAAACAAAATAATAATAATAATAATAATAATAATAATAATAATAATAATAATAATAATAATTAATAAACTAAACCACCAAATTCTCATCTCTTCCCCAGGAAGAGAGAGAAGAGTAAAGGAAAAAAAATGAAAAGAAGACGGGGGTGAGAGATGAGCTCGTGAGGAAGAGGAAGAGGGAAAGGAGCGAAATCGGGAGGATGTGCGGGCGGCGAGCCAGCTCGGGGCTGATCGGGGGACGGGATCGGCCGGCGGACCTACGGTGGCGGGCGGAGATGGAGATGACCGGAGGGGCGGATTGAAGGCGGAGAAGGGGTTAGGGAAGGCCGGCCGGCAGCGGTGGGGTCTTGCGGCGGCGGCGAGCTGGGTGGTGGCGCGTCGGAAGGGGGTTTCGCGAGGAAGGGACGGTGGGTTTCCGACGGTTCCGCGCGGCTGGCTCGGTTCGACCGCGGCGCTGGGCGGTGGTCGAGGCCAGCGCGGAGGGCTTAGGTGGAGACGGCGGTCGGGTTTCCGGCTGCTGGGGCGTGGGTCGAACGCTTGGGTGAGGACGCGGGGCGGATCCGTCCGCGAAAGCCCAGCGCAGCGGCGGAGATCCGACAGGGCGGCGAACGGGTGGCGTGGCTACCGACGCGACGGCGGGTTAGGCCGGAGAGGGGCGTTGCGGTGGAGGCGGCACCGGCGGTCGACGGAGGTGAGTCTAGGTTAGGGTTTAAATTGGGTTTTTGTTTCCTTAATTATTTTGGGGTTTGCGGAATCGGGTTTTCGGTGGGGTTGGCTGTTTGGAGGAGTCGGCATGATGGCCGTGGTGTCGATGATGGTGGTGAAGGCTGCGGGCGGTGGTAATGGTGTCGGAGGATGGAGGTGAGGTAGGCGGGTCTGTGGCGGTCGGGTTTTTCCTTATTTTTGGTTTGGTGGTGATGGGTGTCGATGGTTGGGCGAGGGGCTGCTGGGTCGGTGGTTGTGGTCGTGATGGAGGACGGGGTAATGGCGATGACGCTGGTGTTGGCAGTTGCGGGGTGCTGGTGGCGTCGGGGTCTAACGTGGAGGTGGCCGGGGACAGGCTGCAGGTGGGGAAGGCGATGGCAGTGATGCTAGGTCGACGCCGACGGGGATTAGGATAGGACTAGGATTAGAAATTTATTGGATCGTGTCGGGGTTGTCGACACAGAAACTTTATGTATTTATAATAGATGGAATAAGATGGGGAACACGGACACGGTGCACGCACGTTTGTGGTAGAATTATTTTGGAGAAATAATGAATGATGAAAATTGGAGGAGTACCTGCCTATTTATAAGATGTGGAAATTTCCAATTGGATAGGAATTAGGAATATTTAAAACCCAAAGTAGATAATTCTCTACTTAATTTAAAACAATGAAATCAATCCAAATCCAATACAAATCCAATTTAAATCTAATTAAATTCTATCCTTTATTTTAAAATCAATTAAGATAACTCAAATTCCAAATATAGATATTAATTTACTATTTTAAATATATCCACAAATCAAATCAAGATTTAAATTGGTACAATAATTTCAAAATATGTTTTCTAAAAATGCTATAATAATAATTTCAAAAATACACTATTATTTAAAATAACTAATAAATAATTACTAATATATATGTATGTACAAATAATATTTACATAAATATACTTTTCTAATATACCATTTTATAGGAAAACTAATTTATTATTATAACTGTATAAATGAAAGGCTTTTCATAATTAAAATCATAAACTTGAAAATGATAGCTCGAAATAATTATTACATATATTATTTTGAAACCATAAAAATAGAAAAAATATTTTTCTAAAAATATGTACGCTCGCACATATTCGCACTCGTCGAGCAAAAACGAAAAATAAAATTTCGTGCACGACGTACAATACGACTACGCGACGTACAATACAAAATTTTAAATCAGTACCAAATTTAATATAATAATAAAAATAGTAGAAATTTAGGGGTTTTACATCCTACCCAACTTAAAAGAATTTCGTCCTCGAAATTAAGAATTCGTAGGGGGTGTGAGAAGACACAAGGGGGTATCGATGGAAAACCATCGATAACAATCATGCCGTAAGAAATTGCGATCTAGATCATAGGAAAATAATACGATATGGTCGTAATCGATAGGGTGGCTAGAGGAAGTTCTAGTATAACGCTTTCGTCCTTCTAAAATAGGTGAAGGCGAAAGCAATATAGAGTTCGAAGGAGGCGTTATCGAATACGAATACATGATTCAAAGATGATCGAGTAATTTCAAAAGAATTGTCAAGGCAGTCGTGGACGGAATTTTAAGGGCCAAGTTTAATTATGTCTCCATCCACATAGAGTAATAGATAAAAGCGAACCAAAGTGCACTTGGTTGATCAGACCATTATGCACCGGTTCTGATTAGACAATAGGCTAGTGAGCGCTCAATAGCATATGTCATGAACAAACTTTGATAAAGAATAAGCTTGCAAAAACTAGGCTACATTAGCATCATTTAGTCAAATGGTAAATACATAGGCACGAGAGATTAAGATTTAAAGAAGGTAGAATGATTCTAAGTCATACAGTCGTCCTATAATCTTCTTGTCCAAGTCCTTGGTTGGCTAGACGGGTTAGGTCCTCTAGATTCTAGGATCTAAATAAGCTTGCTAATATAGGTCACTAGGTCAAAGGGGTTGCTAGTTCATAAGATATTCTACCCAACTTAAAGAATTAAACTAATGGTGTTTTGGGACAACTAACTAGTAGGGTCAATCTCTAGCAAGCATGAAGGAAAGATAAGAATAGGGATGGAAGAAAGTAAGCAAGATGCAATTGATGAGTCAAACGGTAGATAAAATCAAGGATAGAGGTCAAGTATGTGGATGAGATCCTAGACTTCTAATCCTATACGCATGCTTGCTTGGTACGATAAAGTAACCAAACAATTTATCTTGACCTGCATGGGCCACCACAAAAACATGTAACACCCCAGTCCCAAAATACATATGACTAAGAACGTAGACATGCCAGCTGTATTCGTATGAAGTATACTCCAATATATGAAAACCTCGTATGAACACATAAGCTGTAAAATGCAGTAGAACCACAACTAATCTCATCCACACAAATGAATGAATAAAAGATATCATATAATGATAATGAATTGTCTTGATACAATATGTTGGGCGGAGACAAATCCACTACCAACAAGTAAAGAAAAAATACATAAGAAAATATATGAATTTGGCGAGCGAAGCGAAGACGATCCAAGTGCAATCATCCTCGAAAAAATAGCGATAATCACGGCTAGAGCTAGAACACCTGCGAAAGACAAGAGCACACACCTGGCAAGATAACCAGGTCCTCAGAGGGACGTAACAAGACACATAATATCATGCCATATAAACTGAATAAATATTGCCCAAATAAATAAGTTAATTGAATTATAACATGGTCCAATACGCACCTATTGAACGAGCGTACCATCCCCCCAACCAAACAAGGACAGGAGATGGTAAACTAATTCACGCTGACGTATCTTTCCATGCTATGAATCCAATATGGTATCCGGACCCCAACAAGGTTCAATACCTTCTCATCGAAGTAGTAAGTCACACCTACAACCAAACAAGGACAAGATGTGACGAACTAATCTGCGACAAGTTATCGTTTCAAGCCACGGTCAGATACAAGTACCTAAACCAAAAGTACTCGTACCTAATGGATAAAGGTGCCTAACCGTCCTAAGTGAAATGTAGTTAAGAATAATCCTTCCTACGCATGGGCCATGGCTGAATAGGATCGGCATAGTCCTTCCTTGGGGTACTAGAGGCCCAATCAGTAAGAGCATGACGTTCCGCAGAATCGTCAGTGGCCGTCAGTAATCATGGGTCAACAACTCCGTATCTCCAGCGGAGAATCCGGGTCATAAGGAAAAGTGCATCGAAGCCCATACGCTAAGGAATTGTCCTCCCCGCCCAATGCCTACTCTGTTGTATCCACAACAGCAAAACTTTATAACCGCTAAGTCAAACTAATCATGCAATTTCTATTAGCGGTTATTTCTATCGCACGGCTTGTACGTACTGGTGGCCAGCCAATCACGCACGTCCGTGTTCTACATGCGACACACAACTTCGTGGTACAACGTGTCAAGGCCATGAATGCAACACACAAAGGTGGTCCCTTAAATCTAGGTTTAATGTGTAAGAAAAATAATACATAGCAGAATATAAATGAACAATAAGTTCTAACAGGTTATGCCATGTATCACAGTTTATTTGCATAAAGAAAATAATGAACAATGCATGAAATATGAGCTAAAATAAATAAACAGCTAATGGCAAGGTGTCTTGCCTGGTAGTACGCCTGGTGTACTGCAATGTTCAAGCTGGCATGAAATACGACTTTGGTGCAACAATTATACATGGTGACCTCGGGTGGTGGCACGGACAGTTCTGTTGGGTTCTGGACGGTCGGAATAGTTAAGGTCGACATAGGATAGTCTAGAATTGGTGAGGGAATAGGAGCAATGGCTTGGTCATGGACAATGATTGATAATAGAAATAATTGCGTAAAAAATACTTATACTATTTTGGAAAAAAAATAATATATTTTATTAGTTAAAATATCTTTTCGTAAATACTTTAAAATAATTTATATATAACAATTTGAAAACAGCATTTTAGTTCAAATATTATTTTTGGCTCAAAAGTACATTTTGATTAAGAACTATATAATAATATATATTTAAGGCCAAATTATGTTTTGAAAAAAATAGCTAAAATAAAATCGTATTTGAAATAATGCAAGAATCTAATTTAGGAATATAACAATATAAAAAAATATTAGTAAAACCAATGGATATAATATAGCCACAATAGTGTTATATAAAAAAAATATTTTATATGAAAATGTATTAGTAACCCACTGTATTACACAAGATATTAACAATTAAAATTTGTTGAAAGATAAAATAACAACAGTATTCATACACATTAAATCAGTAAATTAAATTAGTAATAATAATAGTGATTAGTAGTAGTAATAATAATAATAGTAATACTTATAATAATTATAATAATAAAAAAATAAAATAATAATAATAATAATAATAATAATAATTAATAAACTAAACCACCAAATTCTCATCTCTTCCCCAGGAAGAGAGAGAAGAGTAAAGGAAAAAAAAAAACCGAAAAGAAGACGGGGGTGAGAGCTGAGCTCGTGAGGAAGAAGAAGAGGGAAAGGAGCAAAATCGGGAGGATGTGCGGGCGGCGAGCCAGCTCTGGGATGATCGGGAGTCGGGATCGGCCGGCGGACCTACGGTGGCGGACGGAGATGGAGATGACCGGAGGGGCGGATCGAAGACGGAGAAGGGGTTAGGGAAGACCGGCCGACAGCGGTGGGGTCTTACGACGACGGCGAGCTGGGTGGTGGCGCGTCGGAAGGGGGTTTCGGGAGGAAGGGACGGTGGGTTTCCGACGGTTCCGTGCGGCCGGCTCGGCGCGACCGCGGCGCTGGACGGTGGTCGAGGCCAGCGCGGAGGGCTTAGGTGGAGACGGCGATCGAGTTTCCTGCGGCTGAGGCGTGGGGTCGGACGCTTGGGTGAGGACGCGGGGCGGATCCGTCCGCGGAAGTCCAGCACAGCGGCGGAGATCCGACGGGGCGGCGGACGGGTGGCGTGGCTACCGACGCGACGGCGGGTTAGGCCGGAGAGGGGTGCTGCGGTGGAGGCGGCACCGGCGGTCGACGGAGGTGAGTCTAGGTTAGGGTTTAAATTGGGTTTTTGTTTCCTTAATTATTCTGGGGTTTGCCGGAATCGGGTTTTCGGTGGGGTTGGCTGTTTGGAGGAGTCGGCGTGATGGTCGTGGTGTCGATGATGGTGGTGAAGGCTGCGGGCGGTGGTAATAGTGTCGGAGGATGGAGGTGAGGTAGGCGGGTCTGTGGCGGTCGGGTTTTTCCTTATTTTTGGTTTGGTGGTGATGGGTGTCGATGGTTGGGCGAGGGGCTGCTGGATCGGTAGTTTTGGTCGTGATGGAGGACGGGGTAATGGCGATGACGCTGGTGTTGGCAGTTACGGGGTGCTGGTGGCGTCGGGGGTCTGACGTGGAGGTGGCCGGGGACAGGCTGCAAGTGGGAAAGGCGATGGCAGTGATGCTAGGTCGACGCCGACGGGGATTAGGATAGGGCTAGGATTAGAAATTTATTGGATCGTGTCGGGATTGTCGACACAGAAACTTTATGTATTTGTAATAGATGGAATAAGATGGGGAACACGGACACGGTGCACGCACGTTTGTGGTGGAATTATTTTGGAGAAATAATGAATGATAAAAATTGGAGAAGTACCTGCCTATTTATAGGATGTGAGAATTCCCAATTGGATAGGAATTAGGAATATTTAAAACCCAAAGTAGATAATTCTCTACTTAATTTAAAACAATGGAATCAATCCAAATCCAATACAAATCCAATTTAAATATAATTAAAATCTATCCTTTACTTTAAAATCAATTAAGATAACTCAAATTCCAAATATAGATATTAATTTACTATTTAAAATATATCCATAAATCAAATCAAGATTTAAATTGGTACAATAATTTCAAAATATGTTTTCTAAAAATGCTATAATAACAATTTCGAAAATACACTATTATTTAAAATAACTAATAAATAATTACTAAATATATATGTATGTACAAATAATATTTACATAAATATACTTTTCTAATATACCATTTTATAGGAAAACTAATTTATTATTATAACTGTATAAATGAAAGGCTTTTCATAATTAAAATCATAAACTTGAAAATGATAGCTAGAAATAATTATTACATATATTATTTTGAAACCATAAAAATAGAAAAAATGTTTTTCTAAAAATATGTACGCTTGCACATATTCGCACTCGTCGAGCAAAAACAAAAAATAAAATTCCGTGCACGACGTACAATACGACTACGCGACGTACAATACAAAATTTTAAATCAGTACCAAATTTAATATAATAATAAAAAAAAGTAAAAATTTAGGGGTTTTACAGTGCCACGGCGGGCCACTATCGTGTTCAAGAAATATGCTAAAATTTACATGACATGAACATAATATGACATTTCAGTTTAATAATAATAATAATAATAATAACAGTAATATAATAATAATACAAGGGAATAAGACTGTGAGCCATGCGGCTAAGAGATATATGCTCATGCGGCTGAGAAAGAACAGCACATGCGGCTCGGAAGAGCGCAAGGGCCTCATGCGGCAGTGGAGGATCAGGCTTATGCGGCAGAAAGAGTGCGCGCTCATGCGGCTGGAAGTGGGCAGGCGTATGCGGCTCAGAAGGAAGAGCCTATGCGGCCGGGGAGAGCAATGTCATGCGGCACAAGAAGGAACTCAGGCTTATGCGGCTGAAAGTGATGCGGGGCTCATGCGGCAGCGGAGAACTCAGGATTATGCGACTGCGGAGGGGAATGGACTTATGCGGCTGAAATAGTGCGCACTCATGCGGCTCGGGGAAGCACTTGCATATGCGGCTGGAGTATGCAAGCCTATGCGACTGAGGAACAGTCAAGCATATGCTGTCACGCCCCAGAACCAGAATACTGGTGAACGGGGGCGTACATAGCCAGCTACGTATATTGAAGTGCAACCCACCTCGCTATACGGTCACGGCTGTCTAGATACATGAGGGTTTAACTACAAGCCAACAGTCTTCTATGGTCATGAACAAGCCTATTGTCTCAATCACAAGCAAGTAATAGTAGTTACAAGATGTCAGAGCACCAAATATATAATAACAAGGCGTCCCATACATTATATATTGGATGATCATGAAGCTAGTCGTACAAAATGTCAGGACTAGCAAGAGTTCAGTCATACATGATGAACCCTAGGATCTGTCAATCATGTTACAGCCCGTAGGCAGACAGTAAATAAAGGGCAATCGAGCTAACACGTGCTCGTCGGCTAAACACCTCAAAAGAATAATTTTACAATAAAATGGGAGGACAAAAAGAAATCCACTCGTTGCCAGGGTTACGCCTGGTGGTCACCATCTGGCTGGATAGTAGGTAGATCCTCTGGTGCTGCTCCGATATCTGGTCACACAAAACCAGCTGGGTCAGACCCCAGAAAGAGCAAGTGCCACAAAGGAGGCTTCACTTAGGAACTAAAACCAGCATATCACAAATAAATAGTAAAGGTAATTAAAAGATAGTGATAATAGCTGAGATAAAAATAAAATATTGAACACGGAGAAACCATTCAAGTAGCCAGACTGCAACCCTTAAACCAAACAAGGACCGGGGTTGCAATCCTTCGCCTGAATAGAAACCCGCCTCAATTACTATTAATAAGATAACAAGACAATAAACGAAGAGAGGACACAGAACTGCTCCGGAAGCCAGGTTACAACCCTTAAACCAAACAAGGACCGGGGTTGTAACCCTTCGCCTGAACAGAACTGGACCCCTGATCTTTATTGTTAAGGCCAGTATAAATAATCATGGTATTGAAGTAAAGGTAAAACATGACGAGCATGACAGGGGGTTACAATAAGACAATAAACGAAGAGAGAACACAGAACTGCTCCGGGAGCCAGGTTACAACCCTTAAACCAAACAAGGACCGGGATTGTAACCATTCGCCTGAACAGAACTGGACCCCTGATCTTTATTGTTAAGGCGGGCACAATAAGCAGGACGATATATGATAAGATAACCATGGAACTATTCAGATAGCCAAGTTACAACCCTTAAACCAAACAAGGACCGGGGTTGTAACCCTTCATCTGAACAGAACTTGGTATCCCATCATTTATCGATACAAGAAATCATGTCCTGATACAATCTTATACAGGATCAGGATAAGACTAAGCTGGAATAAACTTCATCCAATCAATCACGGCCAATCAAGAGTACGGCTTGATACTTTTAACTAACTAGGGTTATCACAGGCCTAGTTACTAGCAAGATGCAATGAGATTATCCCAACAGCCACAAGCCCTGCAGACCATCCAGGTTATCCGGATCGAATGTCCGTTATGAAGAATGCAACACGTAACTGTGTGCTGGAAATGTGCCTTACTCGTCGGTAGGCTACAAATCCGTTAGTGCGCCCAGATAACGGGATTGCCTGTAGCTGGGAATCTCTTCATGACTACTGAATCATTCTAGTTAATTAGCCTTAGTCAATTTCAGTAGGTACCCCTGACCGTGGTACTCAGGGATCCCCATCCTAGACATGATGCAAGACAGTACCAGTTTATTACAAACACAATCGCCCACGGTGTCCAGGTATTTCATACTTGTCATGTCAGTTTACTTGTCAAGAGTGCGCCACAGCGAGCCACTATCGTGTTCTATTCTTACATTATCATGAATGAGAAAGATTGTATAAAATAACTAATAACATATTCTTGAAGCCAAGGAAAAGATCTACAACTTTCATGTTTTAAGTTTTTCAAGATTCTAGCTACAAAATAACTTAAACAGGCAAAAATAGTGAATTTCTGCACAAATCGGCGCATGGGATTCCTGCACAAATCGGCGTATGGGATTCCTGCACAAATCGGCGCATGAGATTCCTGCACAAATCGGCGCATGAGATTCCTGCACAAATCGGCGCATAAGATTTCTGCACAAATCGGCACATGAGATTCCTGCACAATCGGCGCATGAGATTTCTGCACAAATCGGCGCATGAGATTTCTGCACAAATCGGCGCATGAGATTTCTGCACAAATCGGCGCATGAGATTTCTGCACAAATCGGCGCATAAGATTCCTGTACAATCGGTGCATGAGATTTCTGCACAAATCGGCGCATGAGATTTCTGCACAAATCGGTGCATGGAATTTCTGCACAATCGGCGCATGAGAAACTCACGTTGCGTCTTCAATACATGCGCGTAGGGAACCTACGCGCATGAGACGCTCGGAGTTAAGGGATGCGTTGTCGGGACTTCACGGCGCATGGCCTCCCGGCGCATGGCCTTCTGGGCGCATGGGGTTCCCGGCGCATGGGGTTCATCGTCCCCAAATAGCAAGTTCAGCCATAAAAGTTCCGAAAACTTGTAATGGCCATAACTTACTCATTGGTAGTCGAAATCAAGCAAAACAAAAGCCAAAACTGAATGAAATTGAATTCTCTACAACATAGAACCATTAGTTTTCGAAAATAACCAAGTTTTAGAGATCAAAACCAAGAAAACTAAATAAGAAGGAACTTAAAACTTAGATCTACAAAAATATAACCATCAAAACCGAAAACTTCCAGTTCTAAAGAGGCTTAGAATCTAGTAAGGAAGAGAATGGAACAATAAAACATGAGATCCATCATGAAGCAAGTTTGCACTTGCCTAAGCTCTCTCTCTCTCTCCTTCCTGGTAGGTGTAGAAGTAAATGTGGAGAAGAAGAAGAATAATGAAGAGAGAGAAAGAGGAGGGGTTAATAAATGGGGATGGTGGTGGTAGGTAGGGGTTCTCCCCTTGGTTCATAATGAACCAAGGCAACCCAAGCCTAGCCGAACCAACCCAAAACAAACCGAGCCAAGCCAAGAGATATGCAATACAAAATAAAATACGTACACGTATTCCAAGATACGTAATACGAACTACATGCATTACAACTCTACCCACCTTAAAAGAATTTCTTCCTCAAAATTTAATCAAGAGGCTAGAATTGCAAGGACAAGCTATAATAATCGTAAGCTATAACAAGCAGTCTATCATGCAGTCATTTATTCAAGCAAGGAATTGAAAGCATAAGGCATAAGGAAGACATTATACCTTACGAGTCAAACAGGTCGGGATATCGCGATCGGATATCATCCTCACGCTCCCACGTTGACTCACCCAAAGAGTGATGACCCCAAGCAACACGAACTAAACTAATAGTCTTGTTCTTAAGTATCTTCTCTCTCCGGTCTAATATAGACACGGGCCTCTCCTCATACGAAAGGTTGGTACCAAAAACCAATTCCGAATGATCCAGGATGTGGCTCGGGTCCGGGATATACCGTCGTAGTTGAGATACATGGAATACGTCATGCACTTCACGTAGCGACGGTGGAAGAGCGAGACGATAGGATACATCACCTACTCGCTCCAGAATATCGAACGGCCCTATATACCTAGGACTAAGCTTTCTCCGTACGCCGAAACGAATGACGCCACGGTTAGACGAAATCCTCATGAATACATGGTCGTCGACCGAGAATTCAAGGGGTCGCCGATGGGAATCGGCCCAATGACGCTGGCGATCTTGGACAACTCGAAGATGATCTATGACTCTCCTGACCACTTCAACGGTCTGAGCAATCATTTTCGGACCGAGCATCTGCCTCTCTCCGACATCATTCCATGCTAGCGGGGATCGGCACTTCCTGCCATACAATGCCTCAAACGGAGCCATCTGGATACTGGCTTAGAAACTGTTATTATACGAGAACTCCACCAGGTGTAGGTGATCTTTCCACGAACCACCGAAGTCGAGTGTACAAGATCTCAACATATCTTCGAGAGTCTGGATCGTGCGTTCTGACTGGCCATCAGTCTGCGGATGATAAGCGGAGCTGAACTGGAGGCGAGTTCCCAAACTCTCTTGCAGGCTACGCCAAAAGTGCAACATAAATCTGGAATTTCTGTCCGAGGTGATACTGACTGGTACTCCGTGAAGCCTGACGATCTGCCTGAGGTACATCTCTGCTAGCTGAGCCGTCGACTGACCAACTCTGAACGGGAGAAAGTGAGCCACCTTCGTGAGCCTGTCTATGACAACCCAAATAGCGTCTCTGCCAGCCGGGAATCTAGGCAATCCAGTCACAAAATCCATGGTTATATGCTCCCATTTCCACTCGGGAATCGGCAATGGTTGAAGTAGTCCAACTGGTCTCTGATGTTCAGCCTTAACTTGTTGGCAGACTAAACATCGAGAGACAAACCGGGCTATCTTCCTCTTCATGCCATTCCACCAAAAGTGCTGACGGATATCACGGTACATCTTTGTACCGCCGAGATGAATGGAATACTGCGAACTATGAGCCTCTGTCATGATCTCCTGTCTGATATCTCCACTGGGTACACAAAGACGCTTTCCATGTCAAAGTGTACCGTCTTCATGGATACATAACTCTGGTCTTCGTCCTGCCTCACACTCTGCTCTGAGTCGCTGAAGCTTGGAATCTGCTGACTGCGCCATCCGGATCCTCTCGATTATAATGGACTGAACTTGCATGCTGGCCATCAATGCCACACTGGAAGGGAGGACAACTTCTATACCCATCTTCTGAAGATCGGCTAACAGCTCTGGTTGCGCTGTTAGGAAATAAACTTTGGCTCTCCTGCTCAATGCATCCGCAACGACATTGGCCTTCCCAGGATGATACTGCAAGTTAACATCATAATCCACAAGTAGCTCTAGCCATCTCCTCTGACGCATGTTAAGATCCTTCTGGGTGAAAACATACTTCAGGCTCTTGTGGTCGGTAAAAATCGCCACCCTATCTCCGTACAAATAGTATCTCGACAACTTAAGTGCAAACACTACTGCTGCCAGCTCCAAGTCATGGGTTGGGTAACTCTTCTCATGATCACGAAGTTGTCGTGACGCATAAGCTATTACCTTCCCATGCTGCATCAGACACATCCTAAACCTCTGCCAGAAGCATCACAATACACTGAGAATCCTCCGGTCCCATCTGGAAGCGTGAGAATAGGAGCCGTCATCAAGCCTCACTTCAACTTCTCAAAGAAATCCTGACATTCCGCTGTCCAAGCAAACTGCACATCCTTGCGGGTCAACTGGGTCAAGGGCGCTGAGATTCGAGCAAAGTCCGAAACAAATTGCCGGTAGTAGCCGGCCAATCCAAGAAAGCTGCAAACTTCTGCAATCGTGCTGGGCACTGGCCATGTCTCAATGGCTACAATCTTCTGGGGATCCACTTCTACTCCTCCTCGGGTGATGATATGGCCCAAGTACGAAATACGATCGAGCCAGAACTCGTATTTACTAAACTTGGCATACAACTGGTGCTCTCTGAGAATCTGGAGGACAATTCTGAGATGATGCTCATGCTCCACCTCACTCTTACTGTAGACCAGGATGTCGTCTAGGAACACAATCACGAACTGATCCAAATAAGACATGAAGATACTATTCATGAGATCCATGAATACTGCCGGCACATTGGTTGTTCCAAATGGCATCACAAGGAACTCCCAATGCCCATATCTCGATCTGAACGCTGTCTTCGGGATGTCCTGCTCTCTGACTCTAATCTGATGGTATTCTGACCGCAAGTCGATCTTCGAGAATACTGCTGCCCCCTTGAGTTGATCAAACAAGTCATCTATCCTCGGGAGAGGGTATCTGTTCTTGATTGTCACTGAGTTTAAGGTACGATAGTCTACACATAATCTGGACGTACCATCCTTCTTTTTCACAAGAAGCATCGGGGCTCCCCAAGGTGATCCACTAGCACGAATGAATTCTTTGGTTCTAAGTTCTTCAATCATCTTGTACAATATCTCTAGCTCTGATGGCGCCATCCTGTAGACTCTCTCTGACACTGGGGCTATCCCGGGAATCAAGTCGATAGTAAACTCGATCTCTTGCTCTGGCGGCATCCCTGGAAGCTCTTCGGGGAAAATATCTGGAAACTCTTCGACTATCCGAGGCAACTGCACTGCTGCTACTGCCATCCGCAACACAGGAGGAGAAGGTTCAACTTTGCCTCGGGAGAAGGAAAACTCTGGCTCGCTTGGAATGCTAAAAACAACCCTGCCAATGTGGCAGTCTATCATAACATACTGGTCCCTCAACCAATCCATCCCTAAGACCACATCATAATCGGCCATCGAAAACTCTATCAATCTAGCGGAGAATTCTCTATCGCTAACTACGATCCGACACGAGAAAAATACTCTATCTACTCCCACAAGTCCGTTACCAGTAAGTATATTGAGCCTTACTGATAATGACTCGGGCTCCAGTCCTACCCGTGTCGCGAATCGTGCAGACATAAATGAATGCGAGGGACCAGAATCAAATAATACTGAAGCTGGAAAGGTGTTGACGAGAATAGTACCTGCCACTACCTCACATGGTGCTACTCCTTCCTCTCCCATGGTCAAGGCCAGCACTTGACCATGTCCTCTGGGTGCGGGTCCCCTCTGCTGAAAATTCCTCTGCCTGCTCTGGATCAAGGCTTGGGCTTGGGCATACTGCTGCGGCCTCTGCTGCTGGAATGCCTGGGCCTGCGTCGGTAATGGCCTCAGGAATGGGTACTGCAGCTGCTGCTGCTGTTGGACTGGTGCTGGTCTTCTAACTGAAGGACTAGAAAAAGTTGATGATGAACTCCCCCTGTTCGGACAGTTCCCAACCCTGTGGTCCGGGGCACCACAAACCAAGCACAAACCCTGTGCTCTGTGACATTCTGATACCACATGCCCTGGCTTCCCGCAGTGTGAACATCCCACTACGGAAGACTGCTTCTGCTTCTGCTGCTGAGGGTGCGTCAGGGTGGAATGTTGAACCGACGTCACTGAGGCCGCCCGCCTCCGAGCTCCAATGGTCAAAGCCCTGGCTGCCGGGGCTGGTGCTGATGACTGATTCATCTGGCCGTGAGATCGCTTCCGACCTCCGGTCCTATCCACGATCCTCTGGGAGGTATATTCATGCCTCCTAGCTACTCTCAATACTGTATCAAAAGTCTGATGCTCAAACTGCTCCACTACCAACAAGATCTCTAAATGGAGCCCCTGCTGGAACCGCTGGGCTCTATCGAACTCGGTTGCTACCAAGGTGGGAGCAAACCGACTAAGTCTCGAAAACTCGATCGCATATCCATCGACCGTCCTGCCCATCTGCTTCAGATTGGTGAACCTCGTCTGTAGATCGTACCGAGCTACAGCATCGAAGTACTTGGTCTGGAATCTCTTCCTGAATACTGCCCATGAAATAGGGGCCACTAATCCATCGGCCTGTGCTGCCCACCAGCTGCGGGCAAGATCCAATAGCTGCAGTCGCACTATGGCCACCTTCTCGGTTTCTGGAGTCCTGGCTGCTTCTAGAATAACCTCTGTGTCCTGAAGCCATGCATCTGCAGCGATCGCATCTTCACTGCCGTCGAAGAAGGGAGGGTTCAAGCGCTTGAAGCTGTTGGCCGTGCTATTACCCTGATGACCTTCTCTGGTCAAATCGTCTGCCACCGCCTGGTGCAAGGCATCTCCTCGCCGATCCTGGGAAGCTAATAGCGTCCTGATGAGACCCACCAAAGTGCCATCATCATGCTCTGCTGGCTGGACGGGCTGAACTGGTGGTTCTCCTTCGGTGGGCACGACTCTGGAGGCTACTCCTGAATGCTAGGCTTGATCTCCAGGTTGCTGCTGGTCCGCGGGAGGTGCTCCGCCTTGCTGATTGGCAGGTCCAGGAACAATGCCGCTGAAGAAGACGACATAGGAAACAATAAGGAAGGACCAGGACAGATCAACGATACAAGCATGTGATCAGGTCAAGATTTTCAGGGATCAAGAGGATGCGAGTAGAGATCAAGGGCGAGTACTGATTGAGACATCTATTTGGTAAACCGTCACATATCTTGATTTACAAGACCTGCATGGGCCACCACTAAAACCATGTACGCTCCAGAACCAGAATACTGGAGAGCGGGGGCGTACATAGCCAGCTACGTATATTGAAGTGTAACCCACCTCGCTATACGGTCACGGCTGTCTAGATACATAAGGGTTTAACTACAAGCCAACAGTCTTCTATGGTCATGAACAAGCCTATTGTCTCAATCACAAGCAAGTAATAGTAGTTACAAGATGTCAGAGCACCAAATATATAATAGCAAGGCGTCCCATACATTACATATTGGATGATCATGAAGCTAGTCGTACAAAATGTCAAGACTAGCAAGAGTTCAGTCATACATGATCAACCCTAGGATCTGTCAATGTCAATCATGTTACAGCCCGTAGGCAGACAGTAAATAAAGGGCAATCGAGCTAACACGTGCTCGTCGGCTAAACGCCTCAAAAGAATAATTTTACAATAAAGTGGGAGGACAAAAAAAACCCACTCGTTGCCAGGGTTACGCCTGGTTGTCACCATCTGGCTGGATAGTAGGTAGATCCTCTGGTGCTGCTCCGATATCTGGCCACACAAAACCAGCTGGGTCAGACCCCAGAAAGAGCAAGTGCCACAAAGGAGGCTTCACTTAGGAACTAAAACCAGCATATCACAAATAAATAGTAAAGGTAATTAAAAGATAGTGATAATAGCTGAGATAACAATAATATATTGAACACGGAGAAACCATTCAAGTAGCCAGACTGCAACCCTTAAACCAAACAAGGACCGGAGTTGCAATCCTTCGCCTGAATAGAAACCCGCCTTAATTACTATTGATAAGTTAACAAGACAATAAACGAAGAGAGGACACAGAACTGCTCCGGAAGCCAGGTTACAACCCTTAAACCAAACAAGGACCGGGGTTGTAACCCTTCGCCTGAACAGAACTGGACCCCTGATCTTTATTGTTAAGGCCAGTATAAATAATCATGGTATTGAAGTAAAAGTAAAATATGACGAGCATGACAGGGGGTTACAATAAGACAATAAACGAAGAGAGGACACAAAACTGCTCCGGGAGCCAGGTTACAACCCTTAAACCAAACAAGGACCGGGGTTGTAACCCTTCGCCTGAACAGAACTGGACCCCTAATCTTTATTGTTAAGGCGGGCACAATAAGCAGGACGATATATGATAAGATAACCATGAAACTATTTAGATAGCCAAGTTACAACCCTTAAACCAAACAAGGACCGGGGTTGTAACCCTTCATCTGAACAGAACTTGGTATCCCATCATTTATCGATACAAGAAATCATGTCCTGATACAATCTTGTACAGGATCAGGATAAGACTAAGCTGGAATAAACTTCATCAAATCAATCACGGCCAATCAAGAGTACGGCTTGATACTTTTAACTAACTAGGGTTATCACAGGCCTAGTTACTAGCAAGATGCAATGAGATTATCCCAACAGCCACAAGCCCTGCAGACCATCCAGGTTATCCGGGTCGAATGTCCGTTATGAAGAATACAACACGTAATTGTGTGCTGGAAATGTGCCCTACTCGTCGGTAGGCTACAAATCCGTTAGTGCGCCCAGATAACGGGATTGCCTGTAGCTGGGAATCTCTTCATGACTACTGAATCATTCTAGTTAATTAGCCTTAGTCAATTTCAGTAGGTACCCCTGACCGTGGTACTCAGGGATCCCCATCCTAGACATGATGCAAGACAGTACCAGTTTATTACAAACACAATCGCCCACGGTGTCCAGGTATTTCATACTTGTCATGTCAGTTTACTTGTCAAGAGTGTGCCACAGCGAGCCACTATCGTGTTCTATTCTTACATTATCATAAATGAGAAAGATTGTATAAAATAACTAATAACATATTCTTGAAGCCAAGGAAAAGATCTACAACTTTCATGTTTTAAGTTTTTCAAGATTCTAGCTACAAAATAACTTAAACAGGCAAAAACAGTAAATTCCTGCACAAATCGGCGCATGGGATTCCTGCACAAATTGACGCATGGGATTCCTGTACAAATCGGCGCATGGAATTCCTGCGCAAATCGGCGCATGAGATTCCTGCACAAATCGGCGCATGAGATTCCTGCACAAATTGGCGCATAAGATTCCTGCACAAATCGGCGCATGAGATTTCTGCACAAATCGGCGCATGAGATTCCTGTACAATCGGCGCATGAGATTTCTGCACAAATCGGCGCATGAGATTCCTGCACAAATCGGCACATAAGATTTCTGCACAAATCGGCGCATGAGATTCTTGCACAAATCGGCGCATGAGATTCCTGCACAAATCGGCGTATGAGATTTCTGCACAAATCGGCGCATGAGATTCCTGCACAATCGGCGCATGAGATTTCTGCACAAATCGGCACATGAGATTCCTACACAAATCGGTGAATGAGATTTCTGCACAAATCGGCGCATGAGATTCCTGCACAATCGGCGCATGAAATTTCTGCACAAATCGGCGCATGAGATTTCTGCACAAATCGGCGCATGGAATTTCTGCACAATCGGCGCATGAGAAACTCACGTTGCGTCTTCAATACATGCGCGTAGGGAACCTACGCGCATGACACGCTCGGAGTTAAGGGATGCGTTGTCGGGACTTCACGGCGCATGGCCTCCCGGCGCATGGCCTCCCGGGCGCATGGGGTTCCCGGCGCATGGGGTTCATCGTCCCCAAACAGCAAGTTCAGCCATAAAAGTTCCGAAAACTTGTAATGGCCATAACTTACTCATCCGGAGTCGAAATCAAGCGAAACAAAAGCCAAAACTGAATGAAATTGAATTCTCTACAACATAGAACCATTAGTTTTCGAAAATAACCAAGTTTTAAAGATCAAAACCAAGAAAACTAAATAAGAAGGAACTTAAAACTTAGATCTACAAAAATATAACCATCAAAACCGAAAACTTCCAGTTCTAAAGAGGCTTAGAATCTAGTAAGGAAGAGAATGGAACAATAAAACATGAGATCCATCATGAAGCAAGTTTGCACTTGCCTAAGCTCTCTCTCTCTCTCTCCTTCCTGGTAGGTGTAGAAGTAAATATGGAAAAGAAGAAGAATAATGAAGAGAGAGAAAGAGGAGGGGTTAATAAATGGGGATGGTGGTGGTAGGTAGGGGTTCTCCCCTTGGTTCATGATGAACCAAGGCAACCCAAGCCTAGCCGAACCAACCTAAAACAAACCGAGCCAAGCCAAAAGATATGTAATACAAAATAAAATACGTACACGTATTCCAAGATACGTAATACGAACTACAGGCATTATATATGCGGCTGCGGGTATTGAGTTCATGCAGCTGGATTAGACCGACACCATATACGGCTGAAAGGAGACAGGCTATATGCGGCAGCGAGGAGACAGAAATCCATGCGACTAAGAAGTTACCAAGGCCTTATACGACTCGGATAGCCATGCGGCTGAAAGACTTGCCGCATGGAATTCCATACGGTCAAGTACTGCTATGCGGCTATGAAGTTCATGCGGCTCTGGACTGTTCTTCTTCTCCACTTATCCGAGAAGAAGAACCATGGAGTCTATGGATTCAAAGCTCCATAAAACTTTCATCCAGAGTCCAAATCCGAACTTCCATAGGTCAAAATAGGGTAGAACGAAATTCTCTACAACATGGAACCACCAAAACTTGGAAATAATAATGTTAAGTAGATCAAAATCCAAGAAATCCAAAAATGAAATAAACTTAGATCTAGAAGAGTTTAGCCATGGAAATGGAAAATGCCAAGCACTAAAGAGTCTTAGAATGTTGCAAGGAAGAAAATAGAACAATAAATCTTGAGTTCCTCCATGAAGCAAGATGCACTTGCCTAAGCTCTCTCTTTCTCTCCTGGTGGTTGAAGAAGTAATGGTGGAGAAGAAGAGTAATGAAGAGAGAGAGTGTTTGGTGGGAATATAAATGAGGGGGTGGTGGTAGGTGGGGGTTCGGTCCACCTAAAAGCAAGCCAAGCCAAACCAGCAACAAGTTGAACCGAACCAAGAAGAAAATGCCGAAATAACCATGCAAGGAAATACACAATACGAGTCAAGAATACGTACACGTATTCCAAAATACGTAATACGAACTACATGCATTACATCATGAACCTCGCCTACGATGATACGAGTTAATTGGTGGAGTATGGAGCTTCTATGCATATATCTCACAATAGGGCATTGTTTGCTACATGTATAATAAGATATCATGGAGTGTTGAAGATGGACAATGGAGATGTCTCTTTGATGATTGTCATTGGAGATGTTTATTTGAAGACCACCACTTAATCCGCGTTGGTCCTCATGGGTATTTACCATGTTCCTGACATCCGCTTCAACCTTATCTCAGTTTTCAAGTTCTATGATGAAGTATTTTCAATCTCTTTAGGAAAATCAGTAAATGTTAACCATAGATTCGATGGTTGTTGCCAAAGGAAGTAAGACGTTCAACCTTTACTCTATGAAGGGAGCGTAAGGGGTGCATACGAGGTCAACATTTTCAGATATACTAAGTTGTAGCATCGGCTCCATATGAGTGAGAAGGGGATGGACTACATAGAGAACATGAATGTGCTTTCAGGTTTGAACTTTACAAAGTTATAGAGATGCATTGCATGGTTCGTAAGTAAACAATGTATCATTTTGTAGTCATCCGACTTCAAAGAATGTTGCTCGAGTTAGTTCACTCGTACGCAGGGTCGTCCTTGAGCAAGTGCACCGAGTGCACCCGCTCCGAGCCCCATATTTACTAGGGCCTCAAAAGTAAGAATGTAGTGGTTAATGTAAAATAATTGTGGTATAATGGTTAACATATTAGTGTTGCATTCTAGAGGTCCTTGTTTTAAATCTTGGTGATGAGTATAATTTTAATTTTTGATCTTTTTATAATATATGTAGGGGGCCTATTTTGAAAGTTCGCCTTGGCCCCCCCATGAGTTCAAGGCCGGCCCTGCTCGTACGTTTGTGATTCACTAAAGGTAACAACATTTGGCAACACTTCCTTATTTTGTAACATATATTGATAATTTTTTAGAAAAGTATATGTCTGTGCTATAAAAACCAATGATCAGATATTTGACACATTCAAGGAGTTTCATGCTTCCGGTGAAAGAAAAGTTGTCCGACAGGTGAAACGTGTTTGCTCCGATAACGGATATGTGTATATCTACCCCTTTAATGCATATTACAATTAGCAAGGGATTCAACATCGTATGACCCCGTTAAAGATGTCTCAGCTCATTGATGTAGGAGAGGATGATCTGGACACTGGTAGAGAGTACGATTTTTGTCATTTGAAGCAGAGTTGTATGGTAGTTACTAGGATAAGGCTCTTTATATTGCTACTTATGTTATTAATATTTCTCTTAGTACTTCGCGATAGGATAAGGTGCCTGATAAAATTTGGTATAACAAGGACTCGTCATATAATCATTATGAGGTTTAGGATGCAAAGTCTTTGTGCATGTACCAGAGGATGAGAGCTCCAAACTGGAGGAGAAGACAAGGCAATACATCATTGTCTAATATGGTCGGGACAATTCGGCTGCAGGCTATATGATCTTGTAGTAAAGAAGTTCTAGAGAAGCTATGATGTTGTGTTCATCGAGGACCATACCGTGGTTGACATTCTTAAGTCTAAGATCCTTATATGACTGAGGACTTAAAGACATTGAGCCAATTTAACCCTATCAATATGGATTTGTCAGACCAAGAGGAGTCGATACATGATGATTCTCATAACCTTGATTATTAACTCGTTGACAATAATCAAGGAGATCTTCATGTGGACGAGCATGCAGAGGATGTTCATAAAAATAATAAGATTTTTGAGGGTCAACAACTAGCCTAGGGTTCCAGGGAACATCAACCATCGAATAGGTACTCGGTCAGTGAGTAAGTGCTATTCACACGCAAGAATGAATGCATGCTATGCATGAGTTGATGGGTTCCACATATTCCCAATCATATTTATAAACGGGTTTGGTTGCCAAAGGGCAAAAGGTCCTTGAAGAATCAGTGGGTATTTAGAGTGAAGCATGGTGATGATGTTATGGTTTAAGATATAAGACACGACTAGTAGTCAAGGGTTAGAGTCAAAGGGGGTTGTTTTGGTGAGATCTTCTTGCTTCTCATCAAAATGTTTTCCATACGTGTTCTGGTAGGTTTGACAACGAGGGATGACTTGGAGGTCGAGTAGATGGACGTGAAGATGATGTTCCTCCATGACGATCTTGAGGAGTTATACATGGAGCAACCCAAGGATTTCAGTAAGAATGGCAAGGAATAAATGGTACGTCAGTCGAAGAATACTCTACGGATTGAAGAAAGCTTCGTGGTAGTGGTAGAAGATGTTTGAGTCGTTCTTGGGAGAGCATGAAAGATGATGCCAGATCATTGGGTCTTCATAATGTATTTTGCCAATGATGACTTCATTATTCTATTTTTCTACGTGGATGATATGTTATTGGTGGGTCACAATAAATCTAGGATAGCCAATTTGTAGCGCCGAGAGCAGACTCGTCCAATTGTAGCTCCGAGCAGACTTGCTCGATGAAAGATTTGTGCACAATGAAGACGATTCTTGAAATAGAGATTAACCATGAGCAGAGTCTAATATGTTGGTAGTTGTCCCAAGGTAAGTACGTGAAATAGCACTTTTGAGGTTTGATATGGTATGGATGGTTCCAAGAAGGTGAGCGTTCCACTTGTGGCTTAGTTCAAGCTTTGCTTCGAGCAATGTACATTGACCGATCTAGAGAAAGTGAGTATGGTATGGATGGTTCCAAGTGAGTATGGTATGGTATGCTATGTTGGTAGTTGTCCCAAGATGAGTACATGAAATAGCACTTTAGAGGTTCGATATGGTATGGATGGTTCCAAGAAGGTGAGCGTTTCACTTGTGGCTTAGTTCAAGCTTTACTTCGAGCAATGTACATTGACCGAGCTAGAGAAAGTGAGTATGGAGAAGGTGTCATAATCTTCATCAATAGACAGTCTTATGGATATTATAGCTTGTTTGACCTGACATTAATCATGTAGTCGGAATGATGAGCCATTATCTCTCCAATTCGGGAGGAGAATATTAGAGCGCGTTCAAGTGGGTGTCTAGGTTTCTTTATGCTCCTTCCAATTGGAGGCTTTCCTTCGAAAATGACAAGCGAAAGTTCATTCGTTATAGTAATGCGAATACGACTGAGGACGTCGTCCATAAGAGATCGACATTGGACAAAGTGATGATGTCTAGTGGGGGAGCAATGACCTGACAGTAGCTGTTACTGAGAAGTGTGTGGCATTGCCTTCAACGAATGTATAGTTTATTGCAGTGGGAGCATGCAAACAATTACTTTGATTGAAGATGTTCATGTGAGAACTGGAACTGAAACATAAAATGAGTAATATGTGTTTCTTTGTGACGTCATTATTATACCTCTTAGTAAAATTCCTACTTCTCACAATAGCTCCAAGCAAATCACTGATGGGTATCACTACATACAACACGTGTTGAAGGCGAAGGATGCAACACATTGCTAGGACGTCGGCCTATGGTGTGTTTTTTTTTTTTTTTTGAAATCTCAGGCACACACACAATTAGGGGGATCGAACCCTGCCCGCCCCTTCGGATGTCCGCTCCAATACCATTAAGCTAGAGAGCTCGGACCTATGGTTTTCTTGAGTCTTCTTATATCTCATTTAGGGGTGCAACTCGGACGGGTTGTGTCGGACTTGAGGTCAACCCGAGGAATCATAAACCTAGCCCGAGCCCATGCCAGACCCGACCTCGGGTTCAACATATGAAGCCCAGGACCAAGCTCGGAGGATCGGGTTGGACTCGGGTTTGGTCGGATTCATCGAGATCTAATATAATATTTAAAATTATTTTAAACAAAAGTAATATTAAACAAATAATTAAATAGCAATCCAATCTTGATCATTACATAATACAAACTAAAATAATATTTAGGACATGGAGTTGAAGAGTTTGTTTGAAAAATTTTAGGATTTAAACTTTTTATTTAAGATATATATATATATATATATATATATATATATATATATATATATATATATATATATATATATATATATATATTAAAAAAAAAATATAAGTCGGGTTCGGGTTCTTCGGGTAACCCAACACATGAATCCGAACCCAACCCGATTTTAATCGGGTTCAAATATTTTAACCCAAGTCCGAGCCCGAACCCGAGAATCTTCAACCCTAAGACAACCCATTAACGGGTTTACCCGATCGAGCTCGGGCTTAGCCCACCCAAGTTGCACCCCTAATCTCGTTGCACACTTTTCCTTCCCGGACACAACAAAGTTAGGATCGGGCCAGCAAAGCCCATTAAACAAACGGGCTAATCGGGCCAGGATGGCGGGCTATCAGTTATTACTAATTCATTGCCAACAACGCCCCTAGAACTGTCAAAACGGGCCAGGCCCGTTGGGCCGGCCCGTCCCGCCAATAAAAAAGGTGGGTTGGGCCATAGATTTAGAGGCCCGTTTCGCAGCGGGCCTCGGTGGGTTGGCCCGTGCGGGCTGCGGGCTTGGGCGGGGCGGGCTAGCCCGCGAACTTGCTGCTGTATATTAACTAAGTTATACTTATATAGTTATATGATATAAATAAATATAATATGAAGGGCCACTGATTGCTGAATGAAGCCACAGGCCCTAAGTTTAAGTTTCTAAGTTTCTATTTCAGTATTTAAGTTTCCAACTTCCAAGTTCCAGCCGGCCCTAAGTTCCTAACCCTAATCTAATTCATTCGGTTCCTATTTCTCTCCGGCCTCCGCTGAGTCCGCTCGTCCTCCTTCCTGAGTCCCGAGCGCGGAGCGACTCCCCGTCCCGACCCCGAAGGCCGACTCCCCGAGTCCGACTCCCCGACTCCGAGCGACTCCCCGAGTCCGACTCCCCCGTCCCGACCCCGAGCGAGCATCCCGACTCCCCGTCCGACTCCGAGCGAGCATCCCGACTCCCAGTCCCCGAGTCCCGACTCCCGACCCCGAAGGCCGAAACCGAAAGGTCCTCTCTCTCTCTTCCCGAAAAATTATAGAAAAGTAAGATGGAATTTTGGGAATTTTTATAATTTATTGCTGCAAATTAATATGTTAATTTTGTTAATTTTAAAGAAGTTATTTATCATTTCCAATTGTCTATTTGTCTGTATTGAAAATCTGGGATGGAATATTGGGAATTTTATCATTTCCAAAGGTTGAAAATGTGATTGCAATATTTTGTACTCTTCTTTAAGAATTTGCTGAAAAATTTGTTTTAGTAATGGATGTTGCAATGTGATTGGCAATCACTGATTGCATTCGAAATCAGTAGATTCAGTACTGTCATCATGTCATGTGAAATTGGAGATTGCAATTTTGATCCTGGCATTGGCATTGGTGATTGGCAATTGGCATTCTTAATTGAATATATAGCCAAATGCCAATGCCAAATGTATATAGCTATATACATTTTATAATCAAAATATATACATTTGGCAGCTATATACATTTTATATACATTTAGCGGTGACCCAGTAACAGCTATATACATTTGGCATGTGAAATTGGAGATTGCAATTTTGATCCTGACATTCTTAATTTTTGTTTTTGTGATGGCATTGGTGAAGCGGGCTGGCCCGCCTGGCCCGCGGACCGCTGGCGGGTTGGGCTGGGCTGGGATTTTTAGGCCCGTTCAAATGGTGGGTTGGCCCGCCCCGTCCCGCTAAATAGTGGGTTATGGTGGGTTACGGGCCGGCCCGCCCCGCCGGCCCGTCCTGACAGCTCTAAACGCCCCATAAGTAGTAGTCCACGTACACATGCTTTCCGTAACGGCACAAGTGTTGCTTCTCCCCCTCTTCATGATCTCTCTGTGTCCCTCTGACACAAACGATACAAACACTCTCTCTCTCTCTCCTTGGGATAATAAAAGTGTAAGCTTTTTCCACGTTCTCTTCTAATTCATTACTTGACTTTTGATTTTGATTTTACTACTGTTTCTGATCCCCTAGAAATGGAAGCTTGTTGATTTATTTTCATGGATTGTTGTTACTGCTCGATTCGAGCTTCGGAAATTAGGGTTTAAGCCCGTGCTCCGTTTCCTGGAGGAGGGGACGATTTGGTTGTTTCTATTAGGGGTTTGTCTGGATGTCTCAATAATTTGCTGTTTTTGTAACTATTGACTGAAATGTATACAAAAAGTTCTAGCAAATGTGGGTTGGATATGTTACTAGTGATCGATGTTTCCGAAACCGTAGAAATTAGGTTAAATTTGAGTTGTGGTCTTGTTAGTAGCAAATGTGGCTTGGAGATGTTACTAGTGACCGATGTTTCCGAAACGGTAGAAATTAGGTTAAATTTGAAAATTTGCTGGATTAGTCCTTAATAAATGTTGTTTAACGGGACCAGTATGCTTGAATATTGGTAAGTTTAGTTATTAGTATGATGATTGAGCGTTAATAACATTACTGGCGTTACAGGAAATGAGCAATGCTAGAATTACAACCTGCCTTGCAACCTTCTTCCAACCGCCTAGGTGTCCGTTGCCAATTGGGTCCTCCCTCCATGTGTGTGTGTGTGTGTGTGGGGGGGGGGGGGGGGGGGGGGGGGAGCCAATTGGCAACTGCCACCTAGGTGGTTGTAATCCTAGGATTATTGTACTGGAAATAGTGGTTTAGAATCTGGGTTTTGGCTCAAATGCCGGGTGCTACTGGTATTGAGGGAGAAAGTAACGGGTTGGTATTCTTGGTACTTCTAGGGTTTGATTCTGTACTTTGTTTCTCGGAGGAAATGGTGTTTGCTTAATTTTCTTTAGAACATTTACTACTATATAGTGGCCCAGTTGGTAAATTTGATGAGTTGAAATCAGTTCTCTCTAATAGTTATTTTTTTAACTCTTTCTTCATAGTTATCTTTTATTTTATTTTAAAATTTTTTTTTCTTTACAAATTCTATATAACCCCGTAGATTCTAGGTTAAGGTATCCCCTCCCCCTCAAAATCTTTTCCGTATCCGCCACTGAATGGGAAGATGTGATCGTCTCTAGTTGGAGTTGATCTGAATTATTTCAAGAGTAGCTCTAATCAGATTCATCTATAGTTAATCCAAAATATTTCCAGACTCTTATTATTTATTAACTTGCTTGGTAATGAATTGAATTTTTTTTTTGGAGGTGTCCTTTCTCCAAGTTGGACCATGGCTCAAAGCCACCCAGCCGCCCAAGAGGGTATTCGAACCCGAGACCTGTGCTCAGGCGGCCCCCTGCACTACCACTAGACTAGTGCCTTAGGGACAATGAATTGATTTATGATTGCTTCAGAGTTGGAAAGATTTGGGGACCCTTTTACAGGGTTTCTCAACCCAATTGGAGGCAATATATATATATATATATATATATATATATATATATATATATATATATATATATATATATATATATATATATATATATATTGCAACTTTCAAGAAGAGGGAGAAGGAGATTGGAAGAGTTCAATGTTGATTTTGATGAGATTGTTTGATGAGATTCTTATCGTCTGCATTGACAAGTGAATCGTCTTTGTGTTCTTGTTCTTCGATAACTTTGCTAAGTTCTCTTTGTAATTTATTCCCCATTTTGAGTGGTTGTGGTGATTCGTGGTCGAACTGGAGTAAAGAGTTTGATAGGAGTGGTGTAATCTATCTTCTATATCCTTAATGGAGGCTTTTCAGAGTTGGACCTCGTACCATCCCTTGTTTTTCTCCTTATTTGGGTTTCCATGTAAATTTTTTGTGTTTGTGATTTTGTGTTTGTGGTTGCGTAATTGTGTGTTTGCAGTTGGTTCGTTCTTCACTCCTGCGGAGTACTTTCAGTTGCGAACAGTTTTAATAATGCTCCGTTCCCAACACGTGAAAGAAGGTGAAGATGTCAAAGTCCACTAGACAATGTTGACCGCAAAGAGAGGTTGTGAAATAGTAGAATACCAGTGTTGCATTGTTCTTTTGCTTGTTACTTTATTAAACGATGTGTGAGAAAATATAATCTGATCTAAGCTCTTTAGCCATGATAGTGATGACCTCATCTGATGCTATTCAAAGTGAAAGTAAAAGATTTCTTTCTTTTTCCTGTTACTTTTCTATTACTTCCTATGCATCTTTCTGATTATACAAATTTGTGTGATAGTTATTTTGTACTAGCTGAGACTCAAGTGAAGAAAGCCCAAGTACATTCCATCCTTCTATTAAAATCATGTCAGACCCGTTAACATTATGCTAGGGTCTTTTCTGAAATGCACTTGCACAAGTATCCTACAGAAGCATTATCTTCACGCACATGCATTACCTTGAAGGTTACATATCATTCTGTGTGGCGTTTATGCAAATTAAATATCATTTCCATTTCTTTGTTTTGATTTTTCTTGTGCTGGAGAATGTGAATATCCACCGAAAATATCATTCTTAGCTTCTTGTCTAGTCACTAGTCTAGTAAGGCTTGCTCATTGATGAGCTTAAACAGCACAATGAAAATTCTGGGACTACTGCTACCTGATCTTCTTATGGTTATGCCATTTGCCTTGGTTGAAAATTTTGAAAGAACTCTAAAGAATTTTCAGCAAGAACTTGACCACTGCTTTTGTGGAGGTTATTGATATTTTATTGTGCTCCATAGCAAATTTCGATTTAAATAGGGAAATAAGTCTTCAGATGATGATTACTTTGTATATCTGTGCGGCTTATAATTTTTGTGCTAAAGAATAAATCAATAGCAGCCTTACGAGCATTAGTCTGTAGATGTTAATCTTTTTTGTGTGTGCAACTACTCTCTTCATTCTATTGAAACTCAGGGATGTTTCATTGGGCAGGATTGTCAGAGAAGTTTCAGAGGGTCTTTTCTCTAATATATTTTATATCGTGACTCATCTCGTTTCAACTTTCAAGCACTACTGCAAGTAAGAACTCTCAGATATCTAGTATAAAGTTATGTAAACCTCATGTTGCAGTTCAAGGTCATCTGGGTTGTATTGGAGTTGAAATACATTTTATATGAGTTGCGGAGCATCTTTGCTTGGCTAGTTGGCTTTATGTTTTTGTTGCTTACTCATTTCTTAACATTTCGAGATTGGGGTTTTCCACTTTTCCTTTCGGTGAATTTGTAACTTGTAATCATGGTTGGGCTTCCAAGTGTCAGTATTTATTACAGAAAAGTATATTATCCTTTTGACACTAGATGCATGTATTACCGTCATCAATTTAGAACAATATTGAGGCAATTTTAGGTTTCTTCAGATACATTTCTTGTTATATATATATATATATATATATATATATATAGTCCAAGGGCTCTAGCTCAAGTGGCTAGAGAGGGGGGCTCACCAATGGGAGGTCCCGGGTTCGAGTCCCCTCTTGGGCGCCGGCTGGGTGGCTATATGCCACGGGCGTGCCAAGCCCACTTGGATGGAGGGGGGGCTCCCTGTCGAGCACTCTCGGTTATAGACCTCCTTCCGCAGGGGAGGGCTCCCTGTTGAGCAATCAGGTTTGCAGAGAGCCAAGTAAGATGCCAAAAAAAGAAGAAGAAATATATATATATATATATATATATATATATATATATATATATATATATATATATATATATATTCAAGATCCATGTCTTGTACTTAGAACATATATGTCAATGTCAGAGATCATAAGTATGCTAGTTTGGCTCATGTTACATCTCTGAAAAAACGTAGCTGGATCGGATCTCTAGAACAGAGGATATCCCTTAATGGAGCGGAATGGAATTGAGAAAAGGTCGTGTATATAGTCGCGAGACTAGGCATAATGACATAAAGTTTTGTTCTTTCATTCTTCATTTTTGCTGAACAACATCTATTAGACACATTAGTTATATGGTATACCTTTCCAAAAAATTCCTTTGAGGATGTAACTGGAAATAAGAAAAGTGACAAACTCTCGGTTGGTACTTTTCAAACCAAAATTACAGGATAAGTCTCACCAGTTGGTTTGTATTTTGGTTGTGTTTTGAGTAAGCAAAATCTTGTAGTGAGTTACTAGATAGGTGAATCCCTGGAGTTGATTGTCAATTGTGGGTTTACTACACAGTTTGTTGCAAGTTCTATTCAAGGATATTTGATCTCAAGGATTTGCAATAGATGTTCGAATTAGTTACTAAGATGACTAATATAATTATATCATGAATTAATGATGGAGAACAGGGAAGTAGAATCTGATGGCTTCAAAGGAAGCTATAAGGTTTTATGGTTATTCATAAGAAATACTACATTTCAGACAGGGTGCAATATCCTTGTTTACATTATTATTATCTTCTATATTCATCCAATGACCAGAAAAAGAGGAAAGGAAAGAAAGTAAACATAAACATCGAATATGTCAAGGTTCCTCACTTCTCTGTTAACTAGGTGTACCCTCTTACCCCACGGAGACTTTTGCCACTCCCTGGGTTCCTCCATTACAGGCAATAGGTGTACCCTCTTACCATTCAGATCAGGGAGGATTGGACGCTGCTGGTTCTGTCCACTGTCCATGTGGAATGATGACCAAGTGACTGCTCCCTGGCCCTGGGTTCCTCCATTACAGGCAATAGAATATTTTGAGGTCTGCGGGAAGAACCGCCTCCCAAGTCATCCATCCACACAATTCCGAATGTAATATGTTAGAAGGTCGAGTATTGCAATTGGATCGAATACCATAATGCACTGGGTGCAATCAATCTCTGTGACTATCCATGGGATCCTCCTTAGGAATGCCACTTTAAACAACTCTACCATTGAAGCAGGGAAGTCTATCCATTCTGGAAGCCGACGCCCTTCGAGGTTCTCGATGGAGGGCCGCTGAGCTAGAAGTTCACTTTCTTTTCCCACATTGCCTGTCTAAGAGCCTCAATGTTTGTAGACTGGTGACTGAGCATTTTTATAGGGAGAGTGGTGCTTTATATCGACCATTGTTGTAGGATTCTCTCTGAGGAGGTTTCCTTTGTTCGACCCTTTCAACGAGTAGGGATGTTAATGATTACTTTCAGAGAACAGAGAAATGTAGCTTGCATGTTCACACGTTGGAGATTAATTTCAAGAAAGTTTGAGAGAAATTTTATGAAAATGAACAATTAGTCAACCGAAGTGCACTTCTTAGTATAAGTTACCTAGTAATTACTTATATGGTGACAGAAATGGAAATGTGAGAGCATAATGAGGAGAACATAGTTGATTCCATGAGTTGTATGCTATGTCTAGTGGGTAATTTCATTTTTATAATTATATATTACAAGTAATTTGATGATGGATTTTTTCCTAACATTTCATAATTAGATTTTGCAAGTAGTTTCAACCCAATGTTGTCGAGATCGGATCATAGATTCATGAAGGGGTTTGGATTGCACCGTGGATCTAGATCGTATAACACGACTTATCCCCTTTTTTAAAAAAATGTGAAAAAAAGGGACAAATCATATCTTTTCTATACAAGGTTGTAAAATTCGCCGGACACTAGTCGGACGGGCACCTGACGCCTAGCTTGCCTAGGCACCACCGTTGTCTAGTTCTAGGCGGTCCCATAAATAAAAATCCTGCTGAGTGTCTGTCTACAAAAAATTGCCCATAAACCCCAGTTTTGTTTATTTCAAGTATTTCAAATATTCAAGGCTTCAAGCTCTCTGTCTCTCTCAATCAAAAAAGAAGAAAAGAAGCACTTTGTCTCTCTTAATCAAAGCTGTGTTTCTCTGGTACTAAACTGCGCTGGTATCATCCTTAGCAAAAGAAAAACATAACAAAACAAGAAAATTCTACCTGTGAGGGTGCCGACTGCGCCCAAATTTTGGCCACTCGCAGTGGGTGGTGGTCGACGTCGATTTCGAGGGGGGTGGCAGATCGGTGTTATAGATCTGACCACTCGTCGTCGGTCCAGATCTGAGCACTTGCCGCCAGTGCTTGGCTGCTCGCTTCTGCTTGGTCACTTGCGGAGAGGATTGGTCGGAGACTCACAAGGGGGTAGGGCCCTCTGGGTGGCAGGTGGCGCAGTCGGGGGTGGCAGCTCCTTATTCCTTTTGCTGCTGCTGTTTTTTTTTTTTTTTTTTTTTTTTGAATATGAATCTCTCGGTTTGTGGGAGAGAGAGTCATATAGAAAACATATTGGTTTTGGTTCGAGTTTCATTTCGGGTATCAGACCATGACTTAAAAAAGAAAGACTATTCTGCCTAGGAGGCTTCCTAGAGGAGTCGGCCACATACCTGCTTAGGCAGCCTACTAGTGTCCATGTTTTTAGGCCAATGTCTATTTAGCCGACTCGGGTTGAAAGTTAGGCGCGCCTACCTCCTAGGAGCCGAATTTTTCCGACTTTTACAACCCTTATTCTATATCATGCATATTTGAGGTTAAGTCATAGAACATCACATTAAGTAGTTTAGCATACTATAAACATACTCGATATCTCCGAAACATTAACCAAACTTCAATTAATATAACATTCTCCAAAGAGGTTCAAGAACAAAATAGACACACAAAAACCCTAAATTACATCAATTATCTACTTTATTACTGGTTTTACTTGAACTATAGATAGTATGTTCATTGGAATCATCCATACGTGGAATGCTAGTCCCCTTCCTCCTTGCCAAAAGATATCATCTCTTCTTCTTCATTAATATTCAATTCAATTTGACCACTTTCTTTTTCTTGCTCTTCATGTGATTGACGATATCTCTTGCTCCTAGTAAAAGGTAAAAATAAACATTAAAATCATAAACAATGTACCAAGAAATAAATATGAAGTAAGTTATAACTAATTTTGTTACCTCTCTTCTTCTTTCTTGTGTTATAACCACCTTCCTTATCTTCAAAGCAAGTGGTGTTTAGCTACATTGTGTCTCGTGGAAGAATCGGAGATTCCTTCACCGTTATCAACTTATCAACTGACTCTTTGTCTTGTTCACAAAAAAAAAAAAACTGACTCTTTGTCCGATAAACATATCAGGTCGTAGTTCACTTTAGACTCCCTCTTCTCATGCCTTGCACGAAGGGCAAGCCTGTACTAAACTAATACGAGTGCATTTATTATTATTTTGCCTCCAATTTGTTTCTCTTTATCGAATGCATCTTCACGAAAGAAAGAATATATCAGTTGATCACGTATCTTTATAATCTCACTTATAGCGTCACGTCCAAAATAGAGATTACTGATTCAAAAGTGCTCCAACTATGTCGGCAACAAGATGCCTACGCATGATACTTAAGACTCTCATCACCAACCTTTGAAGCTCTGGGCAATGACTAACATGGGCCTCTCACCATTGATCTAGATCAAAATAAATAAATAAATAAATCATGCAAATGAAAAGGAAAAAAAATCACGCTTCAATAACAAGAACAACAAAGCCTTTGTCCCAAATTTTGGGTTCGGCCATTTGACTCCTTTTCTTCCATTCACTTCTCTTAAGGGTAATGTCGTCTTTTCTGTTAAGGACAATGTCCTCTGTAACACTAACAAAAATAATCATTTATGCTTACAGTTTATAGATATTTGCAAATAGCAAGAATGCAAAGTGAAATATGGGGTGTGTTACTGGGTCACTTTGTCTTTTTGTTTCTTTTGCAATAGTGACCTTGAGTCGCAATGAACTAGTCTATATGAGAAGAACTAGACACTTTATCTCTTGTGGTTGGCACCATCCGCTCAATGCCATCATTCAATCCTCTTTTGGCCTCACATCACGCTTGGAGTCCTCATAGTAAATGACCGGGTTTAGGAAATACCATGTCGCATGGAAAGACCTATGCGATTGCATGTCCCATATTGCGACGATGATTTACCAAATAGGCTTATACTTATTTGTTATATTCCTCGCCATAAGACATAAAGCTGAACTTATTTTCTTTCTCTAAGTACTTGTAGCTTTGTTTTTTGTCTCATTTCTCATTGTAGCAGTTTTTGTGGAATGGTAATGGCTTGCATCTCAACTCCAACTCCCAAGCTCACCCAAGGTCTAACAAATGGTAAGGTTCTTACAGATCTGTTTTCTTTACCCTTAGGGTTCAGATCTACCAAACTTCTAATATTCCTCGAGAGTTTACTTATTGGTAAATTTAGTGGTAATGGTAGGGATTTTCTCTCTTTTATTGTGACATTGCTATCTACAATCATGTATGTGTCTTTTATTTCTGTGGGTCTAGTCCATCTTAATTAAATTACCTCTTTAAAATCTTCTTATGTTTGTATACTTTCTGTTATTTAATTATGTTAGGCTATGTTGCATGGATACAAATACTATAGGACATGTACGTGTTGCCACAGAATGGTACTCATTTATTGCATGTTCTAATGTATTTTGAAGTCTGTTTTGTGCCTGGTACGTATCCTGCAAACACGATACGCTACCAATTTTTTGAGAACCCTACTTCACAGATATGAGGTATAGTTTCTTGTGTACGCACTTTGTTTATTGTTAATTTTGATGATGCTAAGCTCTGATAACATGTTGATGAGATTCAGAAGACAATAAACATGGGAGAATGAGAAGGGATGGTGGGTAACCCTAATTTTGTGTGAAGAATTAAACTGTAAGGAATAACCAACCTAATTTTCATAGGTGAGTGTCTCCGTATTTATAATAACTCAAGCATACAGATAAGTCAAGAAGACAAATATACTCCTCAATTCAATATTGCAACTCAATACGGAAGGATAGGCTCTTGATTCAATCTACAAATATAGAGACATCTTTGATTAAATCTGATGCGCACAATAATCTAATAATCCTAAACTAGACATAAAACATACTGTGAAACCCCAATATTTTATTTAATATTGGATATGAAATGGAGTTTGATTGGCTTATATATTTGTGCATGGGTCATATTTGTACATCCGAGTTGAGCATTCTGGTAAGTGGTCCAAGTGATAATACATACATGAGGCATACATACGCTTATATCTCATGGCCCTATGGGCCGGGACGTGACAAGTGGTATAAGAGAAACCTACCGGATCGTGTTCCACGAGCATGAGACTGACAATTTTACGGGTTGCACAAGGACGCCACATCTTTGAGTTGGGAGATTGTGGAACTCCAAAATTTAGCCCTTCATTGGATATGATAAGTTTGATTGCATTATATATGTATGATCCAAATTAATCAATTTGGCAAGTGGGCCAAGTGATCATGCACTTAAAGCCTATGCATGTGTAATGTCTTGAAGGCCCGTGGACCGGGAATAGAACATACTATATTCTTCTCTACCACCTTAAGTGCAACATATACGAAAATATGTATAACTTGTGATACACAAGCAAAGAGACTTGTGATTGATTATGTCGAAGGTGATGATCAACATGGCAACGAAAAATATGACTACCATGGCGACAGGAGAGGCGACGACGAATGTGGCAATGAGAGAGACGGCTAACATTACGACGAGAGGGGCGGAAATCTTTGCATTAAGTGACAGTGCATTTGGTTCATAGTTTGTAGAATCGGTCGATATTGATCTGATACGACTGCTTTTGATACGGTTTGGTTTGTCCCGGTCCGATACCGAACGATATCGATACCGACACTAGGGGTCTCTTTTCTAGTCATTCGGCAAAAAAGAAAGAACAAAAAAGTCCCATCAACAAGGGTGTATGTCACGACCCGCACCCTAGAGTAAGGGCACGAGACGTGGGTACGTCCAGCCTACGCCGTAGTGTCGGCGGTAGAACGCTGTCCTAGGTCACAACATCTAACAATATATCTCTAAGCAGTTTATACTCTCCGAATGGGGGTGACATAGCAGTAATAACTCAATCACAACTAAGGAAGAGATAACACGATATGAAATAGAACTCAAGGAAATAAATAGATGAAAAGTAGTCTAAGATAATCCCAGCAATATCCAGAAAATACAACTCAGCTACAGCATGAAAGAATATATACATCTCAGAATAAGTCTAGCTAAACATGTCTCATGACTACAAAGGAAGATAAGCCTAACTAATCTAAACTAGGCAATGGGGGTGATATCCTCAGCTAGAGCTGGGTCCTCCTGAGGGTCCAGCTCGCAGGTGTCATCTAAGGCTGCCCCGTAGAAAGTGTCCAGGCAAGCCTCCTCCTCGTCCTCTTTAATATTTTCAACAGGTCCAGTCAGGACATGAGCGAGTACAGTACATCTCAACAGTTCATAGCAGGTTAGAAAATATAAACATGCAGTAAAGTAAGATACAAGTACTGAAAGAAGTGCAGTATGTAAACAGAGAAAGAGCTGTAACAGAATATTTACTATAATAGAGACTAACAGTGGCTAGTGAGTCAGAGTACAATATGGACATGTAAATGGCATAGGAGATTCTGATAAGACACTATGGAAGAGATTCTGATAAGATACTACTGGTGTATTATTCACATGTCCAATTCTACTCCCCCGTACCCCAATCAATACACAAGGATCTAAACATGTTATGTTATTGTACATGATATCACATGGGAGCCCATAAAAGGGTGCACATGATAGTATACATGGGACTCCGTGAACATGAGAGTACAAGATTCACAGGAGTGTACATGTATAATGAAAGCACAGGAGTACATGATGAAAGTGAAACGCACATGACACAATGTACCCGATGCTCCCGAGGGGGATAACATCGCATGTAGAGATCCATATAGTACCAATCCGTGTGACCATCGTGACAGTACAAGTAAAGTAATCTACTGCAGGAAATAATTCTAAGCAGGATATGAAATGATCAGAGAATGTACTCGCCTGTATCTGAGTGTCCAATATGAAACGTACTGTCCAAGGAGTGGTGTCTGGCTCCTAATCAGAACAGCACAAGTCACAACAAGTCTAAAATGGTAAAATGAAGTTCTACTATGCATTCTACATGATTCTAGGTCAATCTAGGCCAAAGTCAACTCTTGGTCAACTCTGGTCAACCCTAGAAGTCAAACTAGGTCAACCAAGTCTAAATAGTCTATTCTAGGCCTAACTAGTCTACCTTAGTCTAAACAAGTCTAGCTTAGCACTCCTACACATCACTAGGTCAAACTAGCATCACACTTACACAATTAGATATTCCTATACATTATTTATTCACAATACACTATTAACTTATATAGGAAACACAACTTTACATTATATATAGATACATACATTTGAGTTAACATTATATATACCTAGTCTAAGTACTATATATATACATATAGATATGCATCACACAAGTACATTTGTATACACATTATACATAAAACATTACACACCACATATATAGATATTCATCTATAATATATACATGTGCATATAGAGAGAGGGAAGGCCTGTGTGTTGTGGGTGTGTACATGTAAGAGTGGAAGAGGGAAGAGTGAAATGTGTGAGCTGAACATGGGAAAATCAGTGAGGTGAAAGATGTGTAGCTGTGTGTGTGTGTTAGAAGGAACAGTGAGTGAGTGAAGAGTGGACTGATAAGGGGTGTGAAACTGTGAGCAGTGAGTGAATTAGTGTGTGAGCCTGGAAGGCAGTGACAGTAGCTAAATAGTGTAGGAAATAGAGTTCAAGTAGAAAGGAAACACAATATCAGTTAGCAATTTGAACTCAAGGCCAAATTCAGAACACCAACTCAAACTTGAGCTAAAAACAGTTTCCAGGTTATACAATGCAGGAAACATTTGAAATCGAAATGTGGAGAGTGATAAGGGGAGATTTTCCTGGGTTAGCAGAATCAACACCATGAATCAAACTTGGTTCAATAAGGAAAGGAACTCAATTCGAAATGGTATTTACAAATCAATCCCAGGTTTCATATTACATTAGAAATCATCCATTGCCTCAAAAAAACTCAAGAAAACAGTTTTGAGAATTTAAACTAGCATACATTCACAGGTTCTAGTATTGAATGAAAAGAAGTAGTCCCTACTAATCTCAGATTCAACATTATATCCTCAAGTTCAAATAAACTCAGGTTAAATCAATATGGAACACATCCTAAGCTCATGAAGAACTTGTAAGAAAAACAGTTTACACAGTAAAGGAAAAAGAAAAGGAACAATCAACTTCAAAGATTCAAAACTGAATCAGTTCAACAAAATCCCCATGTACAATTTATTAATGTCCCAGATAGGACAATTCACCAACCCAAACATGCATATTATGATATCAATTCACAGTTGGAAACTTCCAGTTATAACCATGAAACAAATTTCAGATTTCAAACCAAACCACAACCAATTCGATCCAAATTCACATCAAAAGCCTATCTAACATGTAAACTGGATCTAACATATATCATTAGTCATGCTAGGATCTAATTTAGCAGATAAATTCATAATTTAAGGCATTAAAACAATTACACAGGAACACCTATAACAAAATACTGAAAACACAGTGCACGACACGTGCACAACGATTTCCTACCTAGACACGACACGGGGACACATGGGGCCTGACACACGGGGTGTCAGTCATGGCCCCATGCCACGTGTCAAGTCTCGTGTCCATACAATACGTGTCGTGTCCGCTACAGACCCCGTGTAGCAGGGGATTACTGTAGCGTGTGCGCGCGGTCGTGCACGCGCGTGTCCAGCCACGAATCCGACACAAAAGGGACACCAACACCACCACAAACAAACAGAAATCAATAAGCAAGATTAAAACTAATATTCCTATTCAAAAATATCCTAGAAACTAGGTCGAAGGGTTCATTGGGGCATTACGACAAACAGTCTAGGTCAGGGACTGATACGTGTCCAGAACGGACACGAAACCTAATGATACTCGACACAAAGTCTATACAGACACTTAGGGGACCCTTAGGGCTTCCTATTCATGAAGGGAAATCGAAAATCCATGGAGAAATGGGAAAGTTACCAAATGGAATGATTCCTCAAGCCACCAAAATTTCACAAATTGTTTCCTTCCTGTAAACAATCAATACCAACATCAAGAACAATGATATTAGGATCTAATGCAACTAGTTTGGGGAAAAAATGACCTAAAATGGATTTATAATGAATTTCTAAAGATAGGAACTCACCTCTTTCTTCTTGAAATAATTTTCCTAGGGAAAGGAGGCTAGTCCTAGATTTTAGGAGGGGTTTTATAGTGGGGGAATCCCTAGGTTAACTAGTGGTGGCCGGCCATGATGGGCTAGGTTAGGGTTTGAACTAGGTTGGCTAGTCCTATTAGGTTAAGTCACAAAATGACTTGTGAAACCACAAGTCATTTCTCAACCCATTTAATTCCTAATTCCTTAAGTCAATTTCTAATGAATCAAAACCCACTAACTTAAGTCATGCTAGGTTAGACTAGAGTCACTTAGCCTAACCAAGTCCAACTAACTAGGGTTAGTTCCTAGGTTTGTCTACAAGGGTCAAGACTAGTCAAAGTCAACCTAGTCTAAACAATTCCAAAATAATTCCTAAAAATTTCCATAAATTCAAATAAATTCTAATAAATTTAAAATACCCCAAAAATGACAAAAATACCCTCACACTAGAAATGTGGTAGTGACAGTGTAAAAGCATAATAAGGTTGTAAAAGCATTCAAAAGAAGAAAACTTATCTATTGCCGGTAAACCTATCGACAAGGGTGACTACTATTTCATCAATTTCAAAACTACTAAGAAACAACACATGAAATACTTAAAATTATGCTAAATGTATAAAATATTTTTTCTAAAAGTTTAGCAATTATTAATAATTATTAGCTCCCTGATACCAAAAAAATCTGATACCCCGATCAGAAACTGTCGATACCGCTAATACCGCCGATCCCGATATTCATAGAAAGGGTCCGATACCGATACTGATACTACAACTTTGGTTGCCACAAAGGTAGTCTTGATGTGGTAATAAGAGAGAGACGGTCAACATGCGGTGACGAGAGATGAGAGGTTGACAAGGAGAGAGTCATATTAGCAATAAGGGAGGCCACCAACATGGAGACGTTAGAGGCGACCATCGTCGGTACGAGGGAGGCAACTAACATAGCCGCGAATCACAAGCTTCTTGGCGGCAATAGAAGTAGCTTGGGCCGGAGTTTGAGGAAGCAATGTTTCATACGTTGCAACCGAGTTGGTTGTCGAGCACAAAGTTGCATGAAGAACGACCTTTTTTTTTCTTAACTTTATCGAACCTCTTTTTCTTCTTTCTCGATCTAAATGATCTTTTTTTCTATGTGAAGTCATAAATTCTCTTCTATTCTTCATCCTTGCCTCTTGCCACTCTTTTGAAAAACAATAATGATGATATAACTGAAAATTTTCTATATAAAGTTATAAATGATCTTTTTTCCACTTTTATTCTTTATCCTCCACTCGCTTGAAAAGAATGATAACAACCACACAACCATGAGAAGAAACTCCCCATGTGGGTATCGTCTTGATGTTTCCTTTGAAGATTATGCTCTAATGTTATGTTGAGTTTCATGATACTAAGCCTTGATACCAATATTAGATTAATGAGCCAAACTTTGATACACATTATACATGGACTATCAGTCTACTAAGTATTAGAACATTATACATGGACTATCAGTCTCCTATACATGGTATCAAAGTTTGGCTCATTAATTTAATCTTGGTATCAAGGCTTAGTATCATGAAACTCAACATAATATTAGAGCATAATCTTCAAAGGAAACATCGAGGCGATACCCACATCCGGAGTTTCTTCTCATGGTTGTGTGGTTGTTATCATTCTTTTCAAGCGAGTGGAGGATAAAGAATAAAAGGGGAAAAAAGATCATTTATAACTTTATATAGAAAAAATTCAGTTATATCGTCATTATTGTTTTTCAAAAGAGTGGCAAGAGGCCCGTGCATGAAAACTCAACGGCTAGGGCGCCGCGCGGTAAACCTTATTTTAAATATAACTTTAGTTAGATTTAATTGATTACTGTTCTTGTATAAAATTGAAATCGATGTTGGGTAGGATATTAAAAAAGGATCCTATTGAAAATCTTGCCGGTTTACTATCTTATTTTAAGTATGCTCGACTGTTTATGATTCTTGACATCACTTAGATTTAACTCGAGTTCAAGTTAATCAACTTATATAAAGATTTTGTATATTTCAGGCATTAGTATTTCTATGAAGATATGCGTTTTTCTCTTTGATTTAATTTCTTTCTATTTCTCATAGTTGTCTAAAACGGATCTGAAGTGTCTTGTCTAATAATTTCCTAATACAGTAACTTCTGACTTTCATATTGGACGAGTAAGGTCATCACCAAGAAGCTTATGCCTGAGGACCATCAGGGCTAGTATTATATCTCAGTATGTGCAAAGCTGTGAAAAGGACTCCAAAAGAACCCATCCCAAAGTAAAAATGTGCGGTATCACCTCTGCCAAAGATGCAGAATGGGCTGCTCAGGCTGGTGCTGACCTAATTGGGATGATTCTATGGCCCAACTCGAAGCGTTCTATTTCTCTCTCTGTAGCGAAGGAGATCTCCAAAGTTGCACGAAGCTATGGGGCAGAGCCTGTTGGAGTGTTTGTCGATGATGATGCAAGCACAATATTAAGAGCTGTTGATGCCTCCGGACTTGAGTTTGTCCAAGTATTATTCGCCTAACAGTTGCAATCTTTTGTCATCTTATATTGTGATCTGTCTAGCTATTTTCTTATTTTTCTGCATTTATTTATGTAGCTGCATGGCGATGGTTCTCGTGCTGCACTCTCAGATCTGTTGCAACTGAACCGGATAATCTATGTCCTACACGCTGATGAAAATGGAAAACTTCTTAATCATGCTCCTGATGAAGGTTCTCTAGTTGACTGGCTTTTGGTGGATAGCGCAAAAGGTGGCAGGTCAGGAAAACTATTTCTTTCTGTGTTTGATTGGGCTTTTTTTTTTCTCCAATGGAAAATATTTCCATCACAAAATTTCCACCAATTGTAGTATTTGATAGCTTATATTTTCCATGAAATTATTTTCCAAAAAACTATCATTTTCCATATTTTCTTCTAAATTGGTGGAAAATGAAACTTGTCCAACCCATAGGAAAATATTATTTTCCATGGAAAATAACTATTTTCCGTGGAAAATAATGACAATCAAACACCCAAATTAAGTTTTCCGTGGAATTTTTTTAAAATTCCATGGAAGTTTTCTCCTAGAAAAATAATTCCATGGAATTAATTTCTTTTCCACATATTTTCCACCTTGCAATCAAACACACCCTTAACGAATCTATGTTTCATGTGCCATGTACATTTTCAAATTTTCCAATCTGTTCAAGGAGATCGGAATAATAGGTAAAAGAGGGGCGATTCTCTTCTTACCCAGTTGGTCAATATTCTTAATTCATAGCCAATATGTTATGCAATTTTTTTTTTTTTTTTTTTTGATTTTTTCCATAGTATCATGTCTTAATTCCCTCTAACATCTTTATTGTAATCCTTCATAAGTTTATTTTCGTGGTGCTTGGATAGATATATTGAGTTTTCTCGTGCTTACAGTGGCAAGGGATTTAATTGGCAAAGATTCAAGGTGCCGGCTATTACAAGCAGGCACGGGTGGCTGTTAGCCGGCGGCCTCCATCCTGACAATGTATGTGAGGCTGTAGCTACTCTTAAACCAAATGGGGTCGATGTTAGTAGTGGCATTTGTACTTCAGATGGGATAGCGAAGGACCCGGTGAGAATATCCTCATTCATGAGCAAAGTTAATTCAATAAGCTATTGACTACACGAAGGACATTTTGTTTTTGAATAAGAACAAAGCATAGATCAAAATAATGCAGTTAACCAATTCACCTGAGGTGTTTCTCCTTTGTGTTTGCTTGTATTTCTACATAAATGGGTCCAACATGTTTTTATTACATACTGGCATAACATCTGATTATGTATTAGTTTAAACATCTTCCACAATCATTACAGCTGATTGACTGTGATGTAAAATCAGAAAGTTCAATTTATTTTCTTGCTGTATTAATGTCAATCTCATGTGTTTGTCTCTTGAAATCTTCGTCTCGGCTCTCTTCTCTGGTTTATTGTGAAGTTGGATTGTACTTGGTTTCATGAGTGTTGAATGACCCGGAATATGAACTCGTTTGGTTAGCGGAATTTCGGGTTGGGAAAGAAAATTGATTAATTTCCTATGTTTGGATGCCAAAAAAATTGAGGAGGAAAGGAAAGTGATTCACAATGGAAGGAAAATTAGGGAAGAAAGTGATTCCATCCATCCAAGAAAGGAATTACTTTTCCACATTGAAGTATTTACTTTCCTTTTCAATTTTTTGGTATTTCCAAACACCAGAGGGGAAAATTAGTGAGAATTGTAATTTTCCAAAGGAAAAGAAAATGCCAAAGGAATTGATTTTTTTTTTCCCTTCCGTTCCGCGAAGCAAAGAGGCCAGGGATTGATGGCAGGTTGACAATAGACCACAGCCAGAACCCTTCAAGTGGAGGAGGCATGCACTGCAATGACCAAATTTTTAAAAACTTACAGGACGTTGAAAAGATTGAGCAAAGATCGAAAGGGGACAGTAGGAAGGTTCCGTTATTGTATGAAGTTCCTTTGGTTTTCATACAAATGAATTTCATAATTCATGTGATTTTGATTGTGGTTGTGTTTCACTTGATCAGCATCATTCCATAAGATCACCAATCTATACTACTATATAATAAGAAAAACAAAAATGCTATTTGGCTCCCAAATTTTTTGGATGATACCATCTTCACCATTATGTGGCATATGACATGGTTGATGACATGACAGCTAACATGACAAAATTAAACATTAAAACTAATATTAAAATTAAAATTAAAATTAAAATTAAATTAACATGAACATCAATATTAAAATTAACATTAACAATAATATTAACTTTAACATTAATATTAAAATTAATATTAACATTGAAT
>JANAVB010040418.1:969907-1004907 GCA_029216955.1 Iris pallida | reverse complement strand
TAGAGTAGAAATATCATTTAATGCTGATTTAGACTTTTGACCTGTTGGTAACTTGCTAGTAGGTCATTCTTCACTTTATTTTTTTCAATGAACACCCTAAATTAACTCATATTTACTCTCTCTTTCGTCCATCCAATTTAATATTTCGTAATTTTTTTTGGTTACAGGCCGTGGTGGTGGTGGTGTTGGTGGTAGTGGTGGAAAGAGAAACGGAGATGAAGAAGGAAATAAGAATTGGTCCGGATCGCGTCGAACGTCGTCGAGCCCTCCTAGAACAACGAGGAGTACCAGCTGCGCCGAGAAGAATCGGTTCGGTTCGCATCGGACGTCGTCGAAACCTCCTCGAACAAGAAGAAGTACCAGCGGTGCCGCTCTAATTTTACTGTCCATGCCATTGTTAGAAATCTTATTTTTTATCTAATAATTTAATATTTTGTTAATAAAGCTACATGTCATGGTGGTGGTGAACTGAGAAAACCTGCTTCTGAGGTCGGACGGATCATCTGCTCGCATATTTAAAAAAAATTTGTATTGATCGGACGAAATATTTTTTACTTTTCTAATGATAATATTTTCGAAGAGAATATTTTTTGGATGGTGAATGGCCATTCTCTTTGCTTTTAACACGGAGAATGATCATTCTCTTTGCTTTTAACACGGCGAATGGACGGAGAATGGCCATTCTCTTTGCTTTTAACACGGCGAATGGACGGAGAATGGCCATTCTCTTTGCTTTTAACACGGAGAATGGCCATTCTCCGTTCCTTTAACATGGAGAATGGCCATTCTCCGTTCTTTGAAAACGGAGAATGGACACTCTCTGTGCTTTTAACAAAGTATGGTACATTTAGGACTGGAAATGTTCATGTATCTCATATTTTTTTCACCAAATATTTACAGTATTTTTAATATCATTTACCAAAGTATATTTATTTAATATTAAATCATGTTCAAGAAAATCTGAATATCATTTTATCAGGCTTCCACTGTATGGCTGCACAAAATTTCTTGCGAGTGTTTGAATATAATTAACCTACTATCAAAGAGAATTTTTCTTACATTATATTATGCATTACACTGGCATCGACTTCATACTGATGGCATCGATGTACTGATGGCAATAACAAAGGATGAACAGACATGATTACAATTATGCTTCAGCAATAACAAGGGATGAACATGCATGATTACAATTTTGCTTCAGCAATACCAAGGGATGAACAGGCACTGGCATCGAATTCATACTGATGGCATCGATGTAATAATTTTTTACAGAAAGCAAAATACATTACAATCAAATAAAGTTTTAGTGATCCCAGGAATGCATCCGTAATGAGGCCATCTGTAAATCCTAGGAATGCACCCAGGACTCATGAAATCTGTGATGGGCATCTGCAAATCAAAGGAATACACCAAAATATCAATATCATCTATGAAGGCCAACTTCCAATCAAAAAAAAATGCTTCAACCAAAAAATTATAATCAAATTAAGTATACTTCATTCCAAGTCCAATAAACAGCATAATTCACGTTACAGTAATCTGCCCAATCCACGTTAGTAATTCAACATAGAACCTGCATAATTCACAATACAATAATCCAAATAAATATCAGACCTACTCTAAATTCAAGACCATATTATATTTTCCAAACAAATTACGAACTATGCACTTAGTACAAGCGAAAAGTTTAGTCTTACAAGATTTCAAACACAAAATTTAGTTTGACCGCCATGACCAACAAATATTCAGAACCGTATTACAAGTCAAATATTACTTCCAAATTGAAATAAAAGATTCAAAACTCAAAAGATGAATCTTCATAGCCATCTCCATCTTCTTCTTCTTGTTTTTTTCTTCTTCTTCTTCTTCTTCTTTCTCAAAATATCCTTCATCTACACCTTGAGGGACGGATTAAGAAAAATTATAGTCAGTATGGACTCACTGTATATGTAGAAATGACATCCAGAAGCATAAATAGAAGTATCAAAGTGATGGCTAGCATTAAAGTGTCAATGTGCACAGTGTGTATTTTTACATAAGAGTTTGGGCTAGCCCCATTTACCTTCTTCACGAGGGAAGGAAAATCTTATTCTTGGTCAGCAAATTCAACCTCTATCTGGTTAATCTTATCCAGAATCAATTTCTGGTTGTCGGATATAGTCTTCATCTCTTTGAAGACATTCTCAAAGTTTGCAGCAACAAAATTATATAGATCATCAACCCTGTCCTTAGTGTTTTTGATTCCATAAGTTGATGGTTTTCCAGATGTTGATGGTTTGCTTGCAGCTGCTGCCCGTTTTCCAAACATTCGAGTGAAGGTTAGTTTTCTCATGGGGCCTTTATTTTTAATATAAACATCCCCTGCTAAGCTTGGGATAGAATGTTTATTAGCCATCGAGCATACAAATCCTCCGAAAGGGAGAGTTGTCCTTGCAGTTGGTTTTCCCACGAGATGCATCATTCTACTGAACATGTAGGAACCTATATCCATCCTTTTTTCTTCCCCATATAATAAAGAAATTTTACTCTCTCGGGATGGATGGAAAACTCATGTCCAGTAGGGTTGAGTGTTTGAGATACGTAGGCATGCAACAATTTATACAAAGTTTTTAATTGATCTTTGTATACATTTTGAGGGGTCTTGGCACCCATTGATACACCTGTAATCTCATGAATTGCATACGTCATGGAAACATTATGGATCAAATCTATAAAATTCGTTGATGACAACAACATTTACCCTAATCAGTTTTCCTCTCAGAAACACCAGTTGTTGATCCTCTTCTTTTTCTTTAATTTTAGCCGGAAGATTTGAGTAAAATTCTCTTACTATTGTTTGGAAGATTTTCTCAAGACATGATTTGTTCAGTTTCTCTAATTGATAGAATTTTAATATATCCAGGAAAGCTTCGTCTTCGACATCATCCATCTTAATTGATCTTTCAGGTATAACAGCCTTTTTTTTGAAATATTTAATGTAAATCTTCTTAGATTTAGAGTCTTTAAATTTTTTTACCTCCTCTCCAGCCTGGGACTTATTTGATGATTGCTCTTCCTCTTCATTTTCCTCTTCTGATGAGGATTCAAAATCCTCAGAGTACGCTGATGACTCTGTATCCGTTGCCACCTAAGCCTTCGCTTGAGTACGCCTTCGATCTTCATAAGTTGAGTCTTCAGACGACTCTGTATCGAAGATAGATTTTCCGGTCTTTGTCGAGCAATGAGTTGTTTTAGCCTTTTTTGCAGGTGGCTTGGCTGCCGCCTCCGCTTTCATCGTCGCTGCCGCTGTCGCTGCTTCCGCCGCTGTCCTTTCGGCCTCTGTCCTAGCGACCATAATCTTGGTTTTTGCCGCCCTTGCACGTTCTGCCCTTCGGGCCTGTATCACATCCCTATGTGGATTCTTCTCATTCGACGACGGTCGTTGTTTCTTCGGCGACATTTTGATTAGAAGAGGGTTTGGGAGAGGGTTTGGAAGAAGGAAGAGGGAAAATTCGACCGTCTTATATGACCTTGGGATGTGAAAAAAATTAGAATAGTTTTGAGTCTTAAATTAAATTTATTACTATTATTACTAGTATAAAATGGTCGAATTTATTACTATTAAATTTTAAAAAACTACTTTTCAAAATTAAATTTATTAATATTATTACTAGTATATATCCATGTGAAATCACTACATAAACTTTTAGGATTTTGAGACCATAATTTTAAAAACTACTTTCCAAAATTAAATTTATTACTATTATTACTAGTATATGTCACGACCCGCACCCACTAAAAGGGCACGTGACGCGACAACGCCCAGCCCTCATCGAAAAATCGGCGTGGAACGCTGTAGATTTTTCTACTCTAAACAGTTTATATATATAACAAAAATCTGTCGAGAATATGGTCAACTCCGAACGGAGGACAAGCAATGAATATATATATGGCGGTCGACGGCGACGTCGGGGTGCTGAGAATGGGGTTCACCGGAGTAGGGTGGCCGGCGGCGAGCTTGTCGGCGGTGAACAGTAACTCAAGTTACTATTCACTCCACAGTAACAGAAATTTTTAGCTATTAAAAATGAGGATAAAATCAATAATAGAATTTAGGATTTTTTGCATTGGGATGAGAGCCTATTTATAGAAAAATAAAATTAGGGCAAACTAACCATGGTAAATTACTAACTTGACCCTAGGGTTTTACGGTAGCAGTTATTTAATTACAAAAAATTAAATGACGTCCAAACGACTCCAAACAAATCGCAAAAAAATTATAAAATTAATAGAAAAATATTTAGAACCTAATGGAATCAATTTGGGGCAAATTTGGAATTGTTTTTCATGTATTAAATTTTTTTAAAAACAGGGGGTTACAAATCTACCCTCCTTAAAGAAATTTTGTCCTCGAAATTAAAATTGAGAGAGGGATCGAAACAGGATAGACGGTTTTAGCAAGTGCCTTAGGCACGATCAAAGGACGATGACTTGGCATAATAAAGATAATAAATTTCAAATTGACTTAGGCACGATTTTAGAAACGGATTTAAATCAGTTTAGGCACTATCCTAGTCATGGCTAGTAGGAACGTAGCGAGAATTCAAGATTTATGTATCGGGCAGTCAGTAGAGGTTAGGCTTGATAAAAATTAGACTTAAGTCTTACAAGCACGATTTAGAACAAAGCAACGAAAATTTTAAACCTAGTCACGATCAGGAATGAAGTCGGAGCATGGTGACTAGTGAATCAAAACTTTGACACGATAGAAGTTTATTCCGACATGATCAAAAAGGAAATTTGGTCGCGATCAAGGATAAGTTTAGTCTAACCTCGATCCAAACAATACTTTGATACAAAAAGGAAAATATAATCAAAGTCTAGGTATGAGCAGTAAAAGATTGAAATCGAGATCTCGGTATGCTTTAAGGTCACTTGAGTATTGTCGGTAATCAAGAACTTGGCATGATAAGGAAGTTGGCCAAAATCGGGTTGGTCACGACCAGGAGGATCAAAATTCTAGCGATTTTAAATCTAAGGAATGGTTTAAGGATTAGATAAATCAATCCCTTCTACTAGAATAGAAAAAAAAAATCAAGATAGGATTGTAGAAGAAGTTAAGTCATCTCACTTCACTTTGACAACGGCTAGATTATCTGGTCAAAATTGCCAGTTTTAACTTTATCGTACAAGTCAAAACATAATCTTCAATCATGAGAATCAAATCCTTATTCAAAATCATAATTTCCAGTTATGAAGGTTGAATCCTACTATAACACTTTAGGTTTAGCCTTTATTCCAAGGCTACTAACCCGTGGAGTATATCCTTGTTAGATTTTCTTAATATTTCCACCCTCCTTAATTTTATAGTTCATCAACCACTTAGTCATTCTGAAGCTCAAATTCCTTCGTCTTGTCTTTAATCTAGATTCGAAATTCCTGAATCAATGATTACAAATCCTTAATCATTGTTCCAAATGGGTACTCTTTGTATTACTCAAGTCTAATGTCACTACTACCAAATAAAATTTATTCTTCATTTATAAAAACCAGCCTTCACAATTCTTTCAACATTACACCTTCAAACAATTCCTCATCACACCTAAAATCCTCACAAAATCTCTAAGAGTTTCCTTTAAGTCAAAACATTATGTCCTAACTGTTCCTACTCATTTCTATACCAATCTTTGTTCGATTTCGTATCATCACCGCATGCGGTTAAAAATTACTTATCCATAAATTAAATTCTTAAATTTGGTATCTTATCCTTAATTCAAATTTGGAATATCTCAAGAATCAATAACCTCAAATATTTCGATTCTCAAAAACCAAGTCGACCTCAAATATCTTTATCATTTCAAAAATGCATTTACGAATTATCATCAATCTGACCATTTATATTCGTCCTACTGTCCTTCTTGCTCGAAATCTCCCTACTTCCTCTGAAAATAGCTCATACTCAAAATACTTATCTAGGTGTAATTATTTTTAAATTGATAATATCGACATCATGATCTCATTCCCCAAACTCAGTCACATTTTTATCCCAATATTCAGTATCAATATCTAATATTTTATATTTTCATCAAGATTATTACATGATAGTAAATTTTGTTCTCTATTAAGCTAGATGACTAAGATACTTCTTCAACCTTACCAAAGTAAAGAGAGAAGAGAATTTAGAAAGATTTCAAAATATAGTTGACGGAAGTAGATACGAGGTAGTTGATCAATGTAATCAGGACAGAGTTAACTGAGACGTTGAAATAATGGTAAGACGATAAAATAATGGTAAGATGAAAGAATAATGATAATACATAAAAGAAAAATTAATCTTGCTCATTTGGTCGTAAAGAAGTGAACCAATTTAAGATACGATCTGATAACCATACATGTCTTTCTAAACTTATGTTGCCAGAATTTTTGCCGCGCCAGTAAGAATAGCTGCAATAAACGATAGAGTCCATAACCAAGGTAATACTCTATAATCATGTTTCTAGGATTCTCGCCACGCCAACCGGTATGGCTGCGAGAAACCCTCGGATCCATAATTAAGATAAGTATATCCCAAATTAAGCTCTATATTTTTGTCATACTAGCTAATATGACTGTGATAAATTCTAAACTCCATAACTAAAGCAGGCATTTTCCTTTCTCGATGTTCTCATCAAATATGTTATCAGAATATACTTAATTTAATCCATAAAATTTATCTAGATATGAATTCGAAATCAACAACGAACAACAGAAATAAAATTCAATCAACAAATCATGAAAAAGTAAATGGAAACAAGTTGGAAATAGATTTCGAGGTAAGATTTAAAATGAGATCCTCAGGGGTCATCATAAGGGTACTATCTTGGTCTAAATTGACCCACTTAATTACAAATAAGAGACTAATTATATTAAACGATCCTATGCTGTGATGAGTTTTCCCTATGTTGCAATCCTAGTAATCCTCTAGGTGTTCTAAATGTTATCCCTAGTGTTATCAAGTTGTCCTAAGATCCTAACTGCTGGCTTGCTTGGTACAATAACGTAGCCAAACAACTTTAGTCTAGACCTGCATGGGCCACCACTAAAAATATGTCACGATCCGCTACCCAAATTATTGGGCCAGGCCGAGCCATGTCCAGCCTACGCTTGGTAAAAGCGTAGTAAGCTGTTCTAGAAGATAGTCAGGATAGTACTAAGTGTGCTAATGATTATATTTAAAGCATTTTAAGATATTCGTCACAACACAGCATTTATAGAGGAAAGCAAATATGTTCTAAAGTTTAATACACTTCCAAAGTAATAACTGGAGACAAAGTCCAGTAAATAAATAAAAGTTGTTGTAACATCCAGTTTTCCAGATGAGGGTAATTTTAAAATTTTGTAATTATAATTATTATTTATTGATAATTATTTCATATTATAATTTTTGGTGATTTTTAATCATTTTTAAACTATTTAAAATTATGACTTGTGATTTTGACATTTTACTATTGTTTGGTTTTAATTTCGAGGAATTTGTCACCTCCAGTTTTCAGAAACAGGGGTATTTTTGTCATTTTATATTTTTGAAATATTTTTGAAATTTATTTATTATTTATGATATTGTTTTGGGATTATTTGAGTCGGGTTCGAATTTCAGCTCAATCCGACTTGAAACGGGGACCCGGGGGTAGTGTTGACTCTAGTGGGACCTACAAACTAGTTAAACATATCCCACATGATATTAATTTTAGTTCACATGATAGAAATATTTTAGTTAGAGGTTAGACTAATTATTATGGATAAGGTTAGTGTGATTAGAGACTTTAGAATGACTAATTTAGCCCCAACCAATTAGCCCTTTCCTAATACTCATAGAATAGGTTAGTGGGGGCATTTTGGACCTTACCATAATAGGACAAATAGCCCCATATGGCCAGCCACTTTGGGAGAGGATAGGCTCAAGTTCATTTCATTATTCTCATCCACACTCTCTCTCTTGTTCTTCTCCAAATTCCTAGAGAGCAATCCCTAGCAATTTCTCCACCAAATCCTTCCATTTCGTCACCAAATCTTCTTCTTTCCTTCTCCATTCTAGCCAAGGAGGAAGCTACCCAAGTTTGGAAGGATTCGGAGCTCGTTCGTGTCCTTTTGGAATCTCTACGTGTCGGTGTTGCTCCGGGAAGGCTTTTCTTCGATTCGATCTACTGGGAGGTATAAATCCCTTCTCTTTTTCATTTCCTCATGCATATAGGTCTATTTTGAACCCATAGGAATGACCTCCATGGTTGTATCTCCATTTGGGTCCATTTCGTGTCCATTTGGAGGTCATAGGAGTGTCCTTTGTGTTGTGGTTGTGTCCATGTGGGAAAATCCTAAATTTGGACACACTATGTGTTGTTGTTATGTATGAATGAATTATTACATGTTTAATCTCATATTTTTGTATTAGAGATGTGTTCTATAGTGTCTCATATATATATTAGTGTAGAGAGTGAGTTCTTGATATATTATGTTATATACTTGTGTTCTTTTGTCTCAAACTACCTAAATTCGTCATGATTTTTATCCACGTTTTTAATTTCAGCCCTAAATTAGAAATGTCTTAACTTCTAGCTCAAAGTTCGGTTTAATCTCCCGTTTTTTTTAAAAGAAGCGTATTGAAGTTAGATTTTCAAAAACATGTATTAATAGGCCTAATTCTTTCTGTAACTTTCTAGAGAATTATTTGAGTGTCAGCTGTATGAAAGACAAACGCGTTCTCGGTGTTTTCGCGATTTCGGGAGTTTTCGGAAACAAAAACGCGATCCGTTTGAAGTTTCGGAAAGCTAACACATAGATATATAACATATTTTAATCCTAAATTTTAATTCATGCTGAGATGGTACAGTATTGATTATTAGTAGGAGTTACTATTCAGCATATGCATCTTATGCACCCTTGTGTGTAATATAATGTTCTATTTGATTTTAACCCATGTTAATGTATATACATTATGTAATTAAATAGAGAATGCAAGCATGAGTAAATGGTTAAATAAATGATGTATGAGGTCTAAGTATCTTATCTAATGTAAGCATGTATAAGTATGGCTTGTGATGAATATGTAGGTTCCATAGTATGTAATGTATGGTGCATATAGTGGTGCAAGAGAATAAATGAATGATGAATGAATGCAAGCATGAATGTAATGTAATAATAGATGTAATGCATGATATATTAGATGAATGAAATGATATATATATATATATATATATATATATATATATATATATATATATATATATATATATATATATATATATATGATATATATCCTCTTTACATTAATGTATATATATGGTTGAATGCAAGCATGTAGGAATGCAATTAATGTAATGTATGTAAGCAATACATAAATGCATGAATGAAAGAATGATATACAATGCATGCATGAAAGTATATAATGAATGCTAGATATAAATGCAAGGTATATATGTAATGATAGATATGAATGCATAATGTATAAATATTGTAAATGCAATATCAGATTTCATATGTAGACATAGAACCAATGCATAGCTGATATTTAGATTGAATGTTAGTTCATTTTAGGTTGTTCGAACACTGAACTGTCCATGTAAGCATATATACCTTCCTTTTCCTATTGCCAAGCCAATTTTAGTTTTCAATATAGTGGAATGTCTATAAATGTAATGTTAACCTTCAACCCCTTAATTCGAAATGTTAGTTAATTTCAGTATTAGACAATGCATGAGCTGTATGCATATGGGATGTTGGCTTAATGGCAGATTTCAGATAACATGGTTCATTTTATGTGGTTAGTTACACCAGTTTATGGGATAGCTCACTTTAGTTTATATGTAAATATGGAACTAAACTGAGAATGAACTTCACCCTCTGCATAAGGACACCCCACTCTATATCAACCACCATGCCATGTAACCCTTCTCTAAATGATTGCTATAATATATATAGATTTATGTAAAGTATAGATGCATGTTAGTTATAACTTAAATAGTCTCTACTCTAATGTATATAGATGTATACTTGTAGCCATGCATGTTAAGTATAATACATGTGTAATGTAGATGGGTTAGCTTTGTGCCATGTGTAGTGTAAACTCATAACTAGTGTTGATTTCTCTTTTCATGTACACCTCCATGTTCACACACACATAGCTTTACATGTTAGTTCCTTTCTCTTATATATATATATATATATATATATATATATATATATATATATATATATATATATATATATATATGCATGATAGTGATGTATCTTGATGTGTGACTTGTGTTGGCTTGTGTAGCCTTGTGATTGGTGTGTGACTGCTAGCCTAGGCTTGGTTAGGCCTAGTGAGACTTATTAGACTTGTTTGGGCTAGGACTTGACCTAGTTGACTAGTGTGGTTGACTAGAGTTGACCAAGTGTTGACTTTAGTCTAGTTTGACCTAGACAGCATGCAGATGCATTATAGATTACTATTATCATCCCCTGTATACATCTTGACTTATTTTGCTCTAACTAGGAGTCAGGTACCTTATCTCGGACAGTACATTTACTTCAGACATTCAGATACGAGGCGAGTACGTTCTCTGACCGTTTCATACTTGTCTGGATTTACATTCTTGCTCTAGATTACTGTACTTGATGCTGACACGATCATTATCACGGATTGGTACTATACGGATCTTCTTCTGAGATGTTATCTCCTTGTATTCACTAAATACATATTGTGATGTGCGTTTTACTTACATATTGTATTTATTGAATACCCTTATCATTGTACACTCATTGTGCATATTATACTCTCATTATCACATTAAGCTATTGTACAAGCCATTGTACAAGCTATTGTATAAGCCATTGTATAAGGTAACGTAACTGAATTGGATCCTTGTGTATTGATTGGGGAGGGAGAGTAAAATTGGTTATATGATCAATCCTATTGTATAAGAAATTGTATATGTCTATTGTACACCCACGAACAAAGGAGTCCCATTTTATTGTATAACCTAACCCGTTTACATAACCATATTGTGCTCTAAATCATATGTTGCTTACAGTTCTTACTTATCATATATAGATATTTTCTATTATCAAATCTCTGCTATTTTTATATACATTCTTCTTTCAGCGTTTCATGTATCTTACTCTATTGCATGCTTTATATTTCCTAACATGATATGAACTGCGTGAGATGTTTTGTGCTCGCTCCCGTCCTGACTGGACCTGTTGAAAATTTTACAGAGGATGATGAGGAACCCTGTACCCTTACTTGGAGTTTTCCTAGTTGACACTCGCGACCTGGACCCCTGGGGAGGTTCAGGTAGCTGCTCAGGATGATACCTTGTATAGTGTAGATAGCTTAGACTGTCCTTTCTTTTCATGTTTAGCTGTTGTCTTATTTTCAGAGTTGTATATTTTAGAGATGTTGAGACTTTGTTATTTCTTTCTGCTGTACCTCAGTTGATGATTTCTTATCTATTTTCCATCATGCTATATTCTACCTTAGATTGTGATTGAGTTGTACCTCTATGTTGGCCTCCTTATGGAGAGTATTTATATTATGTTAGTTATAGTTCATGACCTAGAACAGCGTTCTACTGTCGACACTGCGGCGTAGGCTGGGCGTTGTTACACTCTCGTACCCTCACAGTTGGTGCGGGTCGTGACATATTTTTAGTGGTGGCCCATGCAGGTCAAGTTTATGTAGTGGTATTCAAACTAGAGTATCACTACAGTCTGCAATAGGATTAGGATATTTTTGGAGGTACTCAATCATATTAGGAAAAACTCTTAATCCGATTCCTTTTGTCTAAAATTGTTGCTTATTGACTTCCCTTGAATATAAACTGTTCTCCTTGAATTTTTGCTTCATTCTCAGAAATTGCTTCTTGTTTTGATCTGTCTTCATGATGGTTATAAAGACACGATCTCATCGCTTCGGTTTGGGGGATACTATCGAGAGGCTGGCCACCTCTCGTCCTGTTCATTAGGGCCTCGAGATCGTAACTTCTGTTGTGCCGACTCAGGTTGGTGTTTCTGCTACATTGGAGGTGCACCTCCGTCTGTGCAGAGACTTTTCCCTTCGTTTTTGGTTTCTCTCAGCAGCAGCGATTCATGCAGCATTAGCAGCAGAGATTTGTGCAGTATCAGCATCAGGCTGGAGAAAACCAGCAGGGTGAGCTATCGTCAGGACAGTCGAGGATGCACAGACCGCTGGAAATCTTGCTGTAAGTTCCTTTCTTCTCAATTCCATTCCCGCAATTTTCTTTTATAATTACCTTGAAATCTGATTCCATCTGTTCCTTGTTGATTGATTAATTTTGTCATGTTACTCTTTTGTTGTGTTTGTTTTTCTTCTGAGAAAATCATATGGGCTAGGTCGCCTAAATCATGGGATCTAGAATCCTCGATAGTCGTGTTAGTTGGCATAGTGAGGACATATAATCAGATTTTGGATGTATTCTCGGGTATGGGAATTTAAGGTTTTCGCCGTCGCATGCGGCAGTACGAAAATTTTAAATACCATGAACCTAGAGGTACGTACCTTAGTCAAGGACTCTGTGATTATCGTAGCCTTGCTCACTAGCATGATGAAGACTCTGGACAACATAATTTTGGACAGACGCATATGATTAACAGATTGTATCTTGAGAAGGTTTAAACATCATACCCTTTTGATTGTTATAAATGACTTAGGAGTAGGGATATTTAGTTTTGTAGAGCTTATTCTTGAGCATATATATATGTGGTATTTGGTATTCATGTGCTTAGCTTGTAGGTATTTAGTTATAGGTGACTTGATAGGATTGGAAAGTTAAGAGCTAGTCTATTATAGAGTTTCACTTTTGCTAAATTCTAGTTGCCAACACCTAAATAGCTAGCATAGGTAAAACCCTAAGAAGTTGACCAGTTGATGACCAAGTACTTGGATGTTGAGAAATTGACTAGTGATTGACCCTTGACTATGTTTGACCTAGAAGGGGGTGCGATCATCTTAATTTCGAGGACAAAATTTATATAAGGTGGGTAGGATTGTAACACCCAGTTTTTCAGATGAGGGTAATTTTGAAATTTTGTAATTATAATTATTATTTATTGATAATTATTTCATATTATGATTTTTGGTAATTTTTAATCATTTTTTAACTATTTAAAATTATGACTTGTGATTTTGATATTTTACTATTGTTTGGTTTTAATTTTGAAGAATTTGTCACCCCCAATTTTCAGGAACAGGGGTATTTTTGTCATTTGTATTTTTGAAATATTTTTGAAATTTATTTTATTATTTATGATATTGTTTTGGGATTATTTGAGTCAGGTTCGAATTTCAGCTCAATCTGACTTGAAACGGGGACCCGGGGGTAGTGTTGACTCTAGTGGGACCCACAAACTAGTTAAGCATGGCCCACATGATATTAATTTTAGTCCACATGATAGAAATATTTTAGTTAGAGGTTAGACTAATTATTATGGATAAGGTTAGTGTGATTAGAGACTTTAGAATGACTAATTTAGTCCCAACCAATTAGCCCTTTCCTAATACTCATAGAATAGGTTAGTGGGGGCATTTTGGAACTTACCATAATAGGACAAATAGCCCCATATGGCCAGCCACTTTGGGAGAGGATAGGCTCAAGTTCATTTTATTATTCTCATCCACACTCTCTCTCTCTCTTGTTCTTCTCCAAATTTCTAGAGAGCAATCCCTAGCAATTTCTCCACCAAATCCTTCCATTTTACCACCAAATCTTCTTCTTTCCTTCTCCATTCTAGCCAAGGAGGAAGCTACCCAAGTTTGGGAGGATTCGGAGCTCGTTCGTGTCCTTTTGGAATCTCTACGTGTCGGTGTCGCTCCGGGAAGGCTTTTCTTCGATTCGATCTACCGGAAGGTATAAATCCCTTCTCCTTTTCATTTCCTCATGCATATAGGTCTATTTTGAACCCATAGGAATGACCCCCATGGTTGTATCTCCATTTGTGTCCATTTCGTGTCCATTTGGAGGTCATAGGAGTGTTCTTTGTGTTGTGGTTGTGTCCATGTGGAAAAATCCCAAATTTGGACACACTATGTGTTGTTGTTATGTATGAATGAATTATTACATGTTTAATCTCATATTTTTGTATTGGAGATGTGTTCTATAGTGTCTCATATATATATTAGAGTAGAGAGTGAGTTCTTGATATATTATGTTATATACTTGTGTTCTTTTGTCTCAAACTACCTAAATCCGTCATGATTTTTATCCACGTTTTTAATTTCAATCCTAACTTAGAAATGTCATAACTTCTAGCTCAAAGTTCGGTTTAATCTTTCGTTTTTTTTAAAAGAAGCGTATTGAAGTTAGCTTTCCAAAAATATATATTTATAGGCCTAATTCTTTCTGTAACTTTCTAGAGAATTATTTGAGTGTCAGCTATACGAAAGACAAACGCGCTCTTGGTGTTTTCGCGATTCCGAGAGTTTTCGGAAACGAAAACACGATCCGTTTGAAGTTTCGGAAAGCTAACACATAGATCTATAACATACTTTATTCCTAAATTTTAATTCATGCTGAGATGGTACAGTATTGATTATTAGTAGGAGTTACTATTCAGCATATGCATCTTATGCACCCTTGTGTGTAATATAATGTTCTATTTGATTTTAACCCATGTTAATGTATATACGTTATGTAATTAAATAGAGAATGCAAGCATGAGTAAATAGTTAAATAAATGATGTATGAGGTGTAAGTATCCTATCTAATATAAGCATGTATAAGTATGGCTTGTGATGAATATGTAGGTTCCATAGTATGTAATGTATGGTGCATATAGTGGTGTAAGAGAATAAATGAATGATGAATGAATGCAAGCATGAATGTAATGTAATAATAGATGTAATGCGTGATATGTTAGATGAATGAAATGATATATATATATATATATATATATATGATATATATCCTATTGCCAATCCAATTTTAGTTTTCAATATAGTGGAATGTCTATGAATGTAATGTTAACCTTCAACCCCTTAATTCGAAATGTTAGTTAATTTCAGTATTAGACAATGCATGAGCTGTATGCATATGGGATGTTGGCTTAATGGCAGATTTCAGATAACATGGTTCATTTTATGTGGTTAGTTACACCAGTTTATGGGATAGCTCACTTTAGTTTATATGTAAATATGGAACTAAACTGAGAATGAACTTCACCCTCTGCACAAGGACACCCCACTCTATATCAACCACCATGCCATGTAACCCTTCTCTAAATGATTGCAATAATATATATAGATTTATGTAAAGTATAGATGCATGTTAGTTATAACTTAAATAGTCTCTACTCTAATGTATATAGATGTATACTTGTAGCCATGCATGTTAAGTATAATACATGTGTAATGTAGATGGGTTAGCTTTGTGCCATGTGTAGTGTAAACTCATAACTAGTGTTGATTTCTCTTTTCATGTACACCTCCATGTTCACACACACATAGCTTTACATGTTAGTTCCTTTCTCTTATATATATATATATATATATATATATATATATATATATATATATATATATATATATATATATATATGCATGATAGTGATGTATCTTGATGTGTGACTTGTGTTGGCTTGTATAGCCTTGTGATTGGTGTGTGACTGCTAGCCTAGGCTTGGTTAGGCCTAGTGAGACTTATTAGACTTGTTTTGGCTAAGACTTGACCTAGTTGACTAGTGTGGTTGACTAGAGTTGACCAAGTGTTGACTTTAGTCTAGTTTGACCTAGACAGCATGCAGATGCATTATAGATTACTATTATCATCCCCTGTATACATCTTGACTTGTGTTACTCTAACTAGGAGTCAGGTACCTCATCTCGGACAGTACATTTACTTCAGACATTCAGATACGAGGCGAGTACATTCTCTGACCGTTTCATACTTGTCTGGATTTACATTCTTGCTCTAGATTACTGTACTTGATGCTGACACGATCATTATCACGGATTGGTACTATACGGATCTTCTTCTGAGATGTTATCTCCTTGTATTCACTAAATACATATTGTGATGTGCGTTTCACTTACATATTGTATTTATTGAATACCCTTATCATTGTACACTCATTGTGCATATTGTACTCTCATTATCACATTGAGCCATTGTACAAGCCATTGTACAAGCCATTGTATAAGGTAACGTAACTGAATTGGATCCTTGTGTATTGATTGGGGAGGGAGAGTAAAATTGGTTATGTGATCAATCCTATTGTATAAGAAATTGTATATGTCTATTGTATACCCACGTACAAAGGAGTCCCATTTTATTGTATAACCTAACCCGTTTACATAACCATATTGTGCTCTAAATCACATGTTGCTTACAGTTCTTACTTATCATATAGATATTTTCTATTATCAAATCTCTGCTGTTTTCATATACATTTTTCTTTCAGTGTTTCATGTATCTTACTCTATTGCATGCTTTATATTTTCTAACATGATATGAACTGCGTGAGATGTTTTGTGCTCGCTCCCGTCCTGACTGGACCTGTTAAAAATTTTATAGAGGATGATGAGGAACCCTGCACCCTTACTTGGAGTTTGCCTAGTTGACACTCGCGACCTGGACCCCTGGGGAGGTTCAGGTAGCTGCTCAGGATGATACCTTGTATAGTGTAGATAGCTTAGACTGTCCTTTCTTTTCATGTTTAGCTGTTGTCTTATTTTCAGAGTTGTATATTTTAGAGATGTTGAGACTTTGTTATTTCTTTATGCTGTACCTCAGTTGAGGATTTCTTATCTATTTTCCATCATGCTACATTCTACCTTAGATTGTGATTGAGTTGTACCTCTGTGTTGGCCTCCTTATGGAGAGTATCATCTTATGTTAGTTATAGTTCATGACCTAGAACAGCTTTCTACCGTCGACACTGCGACGTAGGCTGGGCGTTGTTATGCTCTCGTACCCTCACAGTGGGTGCGGGTCGTGATAGTTGTAATAACTCTAAGTCTAAAGTCGACTGGCAAGTCTAAGCAAGGTTCCCCGCTGGGGCCTCTTCTGGAGCAAAGGTCAGGTCCTCAAAAGCAGCTCCATAAAAAAGTATCGCAAAGCATTTCCTCCTCGGAAAGTACACCTACAACGTTATCCTGTCAGGACGGGAGCAAGTACTTGTACTACAAACATATAATACTGATCATGTGATGGAAAGAAAAGAAATAACATAATCATGGCATAACTTGATTTTTCCAGTTTTTAGATACAATTTATCATGGCAATATATATTTGTTTTAAAGTTTTAAAACTATAGCATGTACGTGATCGGTCAATAGGTAGTAGGATGTACTGTGGTACATATCAATTTCTGAAGTACACATACGTATACTTAACGGCATCGGTGTATATCCATACACAAACGCGGGATCCGACATACGACAAAGGTACATATAGAATGTAACAGTGCACGGTAAATACATACGGAGAAGGGGGGCATGATCACGTACTCTACTAACAGTTTTTCCTTACCCTTTTTTAACATGTAAGTGATACGAGAACAGTATAAAGCATGATGGATACTCAGAGCAGTATAAGGCATGTGAAACATTAAGAGATATGACTTGTAATTATCCAGAAAGCAGTATTTTAACATGATTTAATCACAGTTTATTGTTTATACGCAGTAAATAAACTTGTAGGGGTACTTGCCTTGAGCAAAGCAAGAGTAATAATATGAAGGTACAGATGTCCGGTGTCCTGTAAAAATGATATACAACTCAGCCTCTAAGTTATGATTAAGATTACACTAGTGTTGTGACACGGCTCCTAATAGGGCACTATCTATGTGAAGCTCTAGTAGTCTAAAGTGAGGTGTTACAACGTCTAGACTAACAAGTAGGTCTCTATACCAAGGTAGGGTAAGGTCCCGATACTAAAGTATCCCAAAAACACACAAAAACACACAAGTCAATATTAATTAATTAATTAATCAGACTGTACATTATGTTCCAATAATTATTAAGATAGCTATACAGTTCTATTTTATATGAAATAATATACTAAATTGATCCTTATTAATTATAGTAATTTAATATAAATTTTTTGGAATTTATGATCCAGTGTAAGTATTTATTAAAAATCAGAATACAAGTGTGCATTGAAAATGAGTTCTGGTTTACTATTTTTAAACAGTGTCAAAACAGTAGATTAAATCATGGAAAAATTTATGTTAAATTAGATTAATTAACATAGTATTTTATAGTAATTTTTGTAGAATTTATTCAGCATTAAAAAGTGGTCTGAAAATTCAAAGTTCATAAATCACAGAATCTGAAATTAAATAAATAATCATTTAATGTATTTGTCCGCGTATTGAAATTGAACCGAAGTCCAGATACGGGACCCGAAGCCGTGAATCAAGTCCAACATGACTCGACTAGACCCCGAATATGTGTAGGCTCACCTGAGTCCGATCAACCCATGCTAGGCTTGGACTCAGAGTGGTCGTTTGCACAAAGTACGTAAATCGTAAATAAATGCAGAATTTAAATACATGGAATTTAAATTGCAGAAATTAAAAGCATACATATTACATTATAGGCACTGTATTTATAAATACGTATTACAGTATAGGCACTGTATTTATTTACATATTACAGTATAGGCACTGTATTTATATTGACATAAATTTAAATGACATAATTAAATGACAGAATTTAAAATATATATTACAATATAGGCACTGTATTTATATTGACATGAATTTAAATAACAGAAATTAAATAACAGAATTTAAAATATATATTATAGTATAGGCATTGTATTTATATTGACATGAATTTAAATAACATAAATTAAATGACAGAATTTAAAATATATATTACAGTATAGGAACTTATTTATATTGACATGAATTTAAATGACGTAAATTAAATGACATAATTTATTGACATAAAGTAAAGAACAAAAATTTAAATGCATACATATTTACATAATATATTCATCCAAAAAGAGAATTTAATTATAATATTACAATATTAATATCATAATATTAATATTAGAATCACATATGTATATTATACATATATATGCATATAATATATTTAAAACAATAATTACCTATTAAAAATCAGAAAATAGCATTATTAATTAAAAGGGTGAGTTAACTTGTTGTTTACAATTATTATACATATATATTCATTTATTTATACAATTTACTTAACCATATATATATACATAAAAACATTAAAACATAAAAGAAAACCAAAAATAACTCACCTATACCCGGGGGGTTCAAACTCGATCAGTAAAGGGGGGTGCGGGTTCAACAGTGGCTGCGCTGGCCAATAGGCAAGCGCGGTCTGTATTTCAGGGTGTGGGTTCTGTCATATTTGAAGTGTAACTGCTCTGTTATATAAAAAATAAAACACTACAAAAATATGGTTCAAGCTAAAGGGGGCTCGAACTCTGGTAGACAATGGTCGGATACTGAGCCCCACTCGGCTGGCCAATAGGCCAGCACGAGCTTGCTGCTGGGATAGGGGTTGGGACTAATTTGTTTAGAACCTAAGTAATGGGCTCGAGTTTGCGGGTTTGTGGGTTAGACCCGAAGTCGACCCGCTAGAGTTTCTTCTTCGTGTCCTGACTGGTTAAACGTGTCCAACGTTGTGTGGGCACTTAGAGACATAATTTTTCGTGTCAAAGGGTATGCCCGTGCTTGTCGGGTCATTCTCGACACGTTGGTCCCTACTACGTGTCACCATGACTCAACTTCGTGCCGTGTCCGAAACTAGGGTTTCGGTTTCCTAGGTTTACAAGTGTCGGGGTGATTCGAAAATAGAAGAAATAGGATCGTCGTGTCGAGACGAACACGATCGTTCTTAGAATCCTAAGGGTCGACCTAGATTTAGGGAAGAACCATGTTTACCTAGGCTCGGCGGTCGGCGGCGGTGGCGCAACAGCGGTCGGCGATGAGTATGGATGGCGGCGCTACGTCCAGTACGTCGAGTTCGTCTCAACGGTGGTCTCGGCGGTCAACGGCGGCGTCGGGGTACTGAGACTGGGGTTCGCCGGAGTAGGGTGGCCGGCGACGAGCTTGTCGGCGGTGAACAGTAACTCAAGTTTCTGTTCACTGAACAGTAACAAGAATTTTTAACTATTAAAAATGATGATGAAATCAATAACAGAATTTAGGATTTTTTGTATTGGGATGAGAGCCTATTTATAGAAAAATAAAATTATGGCAAACTAACCATGGTAAATTACTAACTTGACCCTAGGGTTTTAGGGTAGCAGTTATTTAATTACAAAAAATCAAATGACGTCCAAACGACTCCAAACAAATCGCAAAAAAAATTCTAAAATCAATAGAAAAATATTTAGAACCTAATAGAATAAATTTTGGACAAATTTGGAATTATATTTCATGTATTAAATTTTTTTTAAAATAAGGGGTTACAATCAAGCAACCCAAAATTTAACAAGCAACAAATTTACACCAATAACTAAGAAATATTGATATGTTCTGATAAGCATGACCTTCGTCGCTCTGCAATAAGAAGGACAGGAAGATAAAGGAGTATAATCGAGAGCAATTATGAAGTTTCAAGAGTGGTAGAGAGTATCCAATGATGCAGATAGAAAGAATATGAACTATTGACTTATTTGCTAGAGTGGGCGACTCTATGTCACGCTCCGATTCCATAGAATCGATAGTCGTCCCCCGGGCGTGATGCCGTGTGAACCTAAGTTGCGATCGCACAAGACATAGTCATAAGGTTATCCGAAACACAACATCAAGTTAGAGTATGCAGAGAAATTGAATGACACATTTGAAATAGAAGTAGACTTTTTCATTGATAAAACTTCATTTATATTGACTTCATTACATTCATTGCCGCGCGGGCTACAATATGACTCGACTTACAAAATGAACGCTGATGAGATAGTCGTTCCATACATTACATCCCTTTTTACAAGCAAAAACTATTACACATTTTCATCTGCTATCGAGGCGAGTCGATTCGTCATCTTCTTTTGGACTAAGTGCGGGGTCTTCTTCAAAAGGAATCCAGAAACAAGCCTTTACACAGACGAGGCTTCAAAAGTGTCCACTTCGTCTTGAGCCTTTAAGTGGCACGTGTCACGTCCCGATCCCGCTAGGGTCGTCCGTCTTGCCTGGATCCCTGCGGGATCGATCGTCCTCGCTAAGGCGTGATGCCGTGCAAGCCTAAGTTGCGCTTGCATAAGGCCATGTACCTGCACAAAACAACTAGTCAAGCAAAACACACGCACGCACCCATTAGTTAAGCGAAACACACGCACGCACCCATTGCAGAAAACTAAATATCGAACACAGAGATTTGAAAGGGAAATACTCATTTTATTGATAGCTTGATTGGAATACAAGTACAAAGCTTTGCAACTCAGATTTGCCTTATAATTTGGCTACAAGATTTTCTTTGAAACACTCTTTTGAAAATAGCCACAATGTCCATACATGATATCCCTTTATTACAAGTTGGAATTGAAAGACACCTTCAGAAGGAAAAGAAATTTGAACTTGACTTGGAATAAAAAAAAGCTTTGAGGCAGTCCGCAGCTCTACTGGGCTAGACGAGCTTCAGTGCCTCCTTGAAATCCCCTTGTCTCCTTTGCTTTCTGAAAAGGATGCCCACAACGTGGGTCAGCACACATCATGTACTGGCGAGCGGCTCTTCGCCGAAACTCACAAATATCTGCACTAATTCAACATGTGAAGCTACATATTTACTAGTGCTCTTTCTACTTGTCTAGGTTCTTTTTAACAATTCATAAGAAACATGACAGCAGAAAATTCATAGCCAACTTACCAACGCCGACAGTCATCCCTGCACAAAACAGGTTAGCACAATTTGCATATATTAAACATTCTCATTTCCGTCCCTGCATGTTAGGCTTGCAATAAATCTCTATCTATATGCATGAACCTAACTATTGTGGTCCATGGGTATTCCCATTACTAGCAATCGGAACTTCTTGCCCAACTACTAATAGAATAACACCCTTTTTCTGCGGGGACTTCTAGCCCCAAGTGTCCTGTTCTCTCCTAGGCCGATCGACTCCAGGTGCCCCCAGAATCGATCGAGAGATTACCTCCTTGTGCACAAGTTGTCTAGACCAATGCGAATGCAGCTATCAGATAATTCTACCATGCACGAGCCTAGCAACTTGTAACCATTTCCATTCTCTTCTTCTTCTTGCACGGTCAAGCCGTGATTTCCATACCAAGCTATCTCTTTTAGGCAATTCATAAGAGCGTACAGTTCATATTAAAGCAAGCAAGCGACAGTTCCATTTTACATATGATTCATTCATTATCTTCTCTTATCTTTTATTATTGAGGAATCGTTGATCACAGGGACAAGGCAACAAAGTAGACTAGAGATCATTTTTATTAGGGCGTACAAATAAATGCAAGCCCGGTTCAAGCAACTCAGCGAGATGAATCTTAGTTGAGAGAAGGAGGGACTTCACGTGCCGTTCACGAACAATTCACGCGGCCTATAATGGCACCAATAGTTGATTAGCATACTTCGTCTCTTTCTCTCAAGATTCGGAATGAATGCGAAATGCGATGAAAGCGAACAATGAAAACCAATCATCGAAAACCAACACGAAAACGCATTCATCAAAACCAAGCAGCGAAGAGAAAACATTCAGTAAAACTCTTGGATTCATTTCAATAGAAGCCAATCCATCAATTGGAAAGGTTCATTGCATTTCATCCGTGATCAATCGATACCGGCAAAGGTTTCACCAAAGACTCAGTTCGAGACTGAGTCAGCAAGCCGTAGGTATTACATAGTGGATCGCGAGGAGCGGGGCACTACATAATAACCCACTGAGAAAAAGTTTTGTCCTCAAAACTTAAGAAATAAAACTCACCTCCACTAGTGTTGCATTCTGGGTCAAGCAACATGGAGAGATTGTAGACGCGCGCATTAGTCCGCTGTGGCTGGTTCTTCGGGTGGTCTCGAAGGGGCGGTAGGCCTGGCAGCTGCCCACGCTCTTCAGTGTCGTTGTTGTTCAGCGGCCGAACTCTCTTATTCTGGCAATTTATAGCACGGTGGCCCTTTTGACCACAGTTGAAACACTCTCCGTTGGCAGAACGGCAAACTTCCTTTGTGTGTCCATGCCTACCGCAGAAAGCGCACACGGGCTTATTATATTGTTCTCCGCCAGTCTTCTTTTCTCCGTCAGTCTTTTTCACCCCGTCATGATATCTTTTGGCGGGCTGATTCCGACTGTTCTGCGTCTTTGCTGACGCCTTCTTTTGCTGGAATTGTTCCACCTGTAATGCCGCTTCAAAGGCTTGAGAATAGGACCTGCATTCTCGATTCAGCATACTTAACTGGATGTTGTTATTCAGACCATCAACGAATCGATTTATGCGAGACTGTTCCGTGGGGAGCAAAGCAGCGGCAAAATTTACTAGTTTAGCAAATTCGGATTCATAGTCCTCCACGGACATATCTTTCTGTTTCAGTGTGATGAAGTCATCCTCCATCTTCTTGCTCATGGCTGGAGGCAGATATTGATCCAAAAACGCCTTCTTGAAGGAGGCCCATGAGATCTTCCCATTCCTAGCCGTTGCGAGTAGCGCCGACTTCTTCGTCTTCCACCAATCCTTCGCCCACAGCCGTAGGAGCATAACGGCACAAACTACCTTTTTGCTACTTGGAACTCCTTTGAACGCGAACAGATTCTCCATTTTATCTATCCAGTCCATCACCTTGTCGGGTGACGTCCTGCCTTCAAATTTCGGAGGTTTCGCGTCCAAGAAGTCCTTTGGCCTAAAGACAGTGTGCCTTTGCGCTGGCTGGGGCTCATCACCCTCTACGGGCTCGATCTCGGGCGTTCCCGTCTGTTCCGTCGCTGCGGTGGCATTTTGATTTGCCGCAAGCGCCGTGACAAGCTGGGTCAAGGCATCCAACTGCTTTTGTTGGGCAGCCGCTCGGGCCTGATGAATTTGGTTGTTTTCCTCACTATCCTGCCTCTGCAGCTCCAACATTCTCATAATCCGTTCTACCGGATCGGTCGAGCCAGATGGACGAGGAGGAGCCATTTCTCTACAAAATAGTATAACTTCTGTCAGTCTCATAAAATATTATGGACTTATTGTATGGGGCATTGGTTTTTATAACTCAAAATCGGGACACTTTTGAAAGCCGTCAAAGTACTTTATATACTTTTTGAAAACGATATTTGCAAGAGGCCAAGGACGTAAAACTGTGCTCTGATACCACTTTGTCACGCCCCGATCCCGCTAGGGTCGTCCGTCTTGCCTGGATCCCTGCGGGATCGATCGTCCTCGCTAAGGCGTGATGCCGTGCAAGCCTAAGTTGCGCTTGCACAAGGCCATGTACCTGCAAAAAACAACTAGTCAAGCAAAACACACGCACGCACCCATTAGTTAAGCGAAACACACGCACGCACCCATTGCAGAAAACCAAATATTGAACACAGAGATTTGAAAGGGAAATACTCATTTTATTGATAGCTTGATTGGAATACAAGTACAAAGCTTTGCAACTCAGATTTGCCTTATAATTTGGCTACAAGATTTTCTTTTAAACACTCTTTTGAAAATAGCCACAATGCCCATACATGATATCCCTTTATTACAAGCTGGAATTGAAAGACACCTTCAGAAGGAAAAGAAACTTGAACTTGACTTGAAATAAAAGAAAGCTTTGAGGCAGTCCGCAGCTCTACTGGGCTAGACGAGCTTTAGTGCCTCCTTGAAATCCCCTTGTGTCCTTTGCTTTCTGAAAAGGATGCCCACAATGTGGGTCAGCACACATCATGTACTGGCGAGCGGCTCTTCGCCGAAACTCACAAATATCTGCACTAATTCAACATGTGAAGCTACATATTTACTAGTGCTCTTTCTACTTGTCTAGGTTCTTTTTAACAATTCATAAGAAACATGACAGCAGAAAATTCATAGCCAACTTACCAACGCCGACAGTCATCCCTGCACAAAACAGGTTAGCACAATTTGCATATATTAAACATTCTCATTTCCGTCCCTGTATGTTAGGCTTGCAATAAATCTCTATCTATATGCATGAACCTAACTATTGTGGTCCATGGGTATTCCCATTACTAGCAATCGGAACTTCTTGTCCAACTACTATTAGACTAACACCCTTTTTCTGCGGGGACTTCTAGCCCCAAGTGTCCTGTTCTCTCCTAGGCCGATCGACTCCAGGTGCCCCCAGAATCGATCGAGAGATTACCTCCTTGTGCACAAGTTATCTAGACCAATACGAATGCAGCTATCAAATAATTGTACCATGCACGAGCCTAGCAACTTATAACCATTTCTATTCTCTTCTTCTTCTTGCACGGTCAAGCCGTGATTTCCATACTGAGCTATCTCTTTTAGGCAATTCATAAGAGCATATAGTTCATATTGAAGCAAGCAAGCGACAGTTCCATTTTACATATAATTTATTCATTATTTTCTCTTATCTTTTGTTATTGAGGCATCGTTGATCACAGGGACAAGGCAACAGAGTAGACTAGAGATCATTTTTATTAGGGCGTACAAATAAATGCAAGCCCCGTTCAAGCAACTCAGCGAGATGAATCTTAGTTGAGAGAAGGAGGGACTTCACGTGCCGTTCACGAACAATTCACGTGGCCTACAATGGCACCAATAGTTGATTAGCATACTTCGTCTCTTTCTCTCAAGATTCGAAATGAATGCGAAATGCGATGAAAGCGAACAATGAAAACCAATCATCGAAAACCAACACGAAAATGCATTCATCAAAACCAAGCAGCGAAGAGAAAACATTCAGTAAAACTCTTGGATTCATTTCAATAGAAGCCAATCCATAAATTGGAAAGGTTCATTGCATTTCATCCGTGATCAATCGATATCGGCAAAGGTTTCACCAAAGACTCAGTTCGAGACTGAGTCAGCAAGCCGTAGGTATTACATAGTGGACCGCGAGGAGCGGGGCACTACAGCACGCCCTTCGTGGTTCGGGGTACCTGCATGGAGAGCGAGGATCAGTACATTACACTTTGTACTGGTGCGTGGCAAGTTAAGTTCCAAGCTCTCATTTGGTTGATGAGTTTATATGACTTAGTTCATGAATGTTTCTAACCATCCTAATGATTTTCAAGCGAGCAATGACAAGCATAATATAATTCACGTTGGAACTTACCCACGGTGGGCCGCGCCGCGCCTTAAGAGACTTACCATGTTCTTTTCTGTCAATTGTTATCATTTTTCATGTCAAGTGCAATATTACGTGTGATTGGTCACTGACACCACAAGCCATCCTGGACTTATAGCTTTGTTAGTCGGGGCCCTTTTAACGCAAGTAGCGAGCCCCACTGAAAGTTCCCGTCTAACCCATGCTATCATCCAGCACAGCTATACCGTGTTTCCTCCTAGGCCGAGTCGGTCCCGTGGCCCCGGGTTGCCGCTCGAGAAAACTTTCTTCTTGTCGACAAGTTGTCTAATGACCGAGTTAAGACATTATTCAGTTATTAAGGTATAGCCTTCGTTCTCTTGAAACTTAATTATTTCACCGTGCTCGTGCCCTTGCATTCATTCTTTCTTCCACAACAATACTATCGATTTACTTAAGAAAGGGTCGAGAAGAGAAGGGTCAGCCACTCACCTTGAGTTTACTTCTGGCGAGAGAACTTGTTGGTCGCGCTAGACGTCGCCTACGCGATTACCTGAAATCGTACGAGCAACCGATTAGAACACTGTATTATTCAAGAAGTTCGATAGAAAATGCGAGTTCGAAATGCAAGCCATGAAAACCATCGAAAACATTTACGAAAATGCATTCAGAAAACAAAGCCAAAACCAACGCAAGCGGCGTGAAAAGCAGAACAACGAGAGGTCTCTCCCGACTCAGCCGCAGAGTCAATCCTCGAGGCGCAACCTGCTAAATATGGGACTTGGTTCCGAAGAAGACATTCCATAACGAGGAATGGATCTTAATTCAACCGTTCCCGTTCGATCGACTCGGTCGATCCCGACCTGTCGGTCCCGACCGAATCTATAGCGACAGTGTTCCTTTCTCGCGCACCCCGTAGACGGAGTACAGGACATGATGTTGGGACAGGGTACTACACCATAACCAACTAAGAAAAAGTTTTGTCCTCGAAACTTAAAATAGAACCTCCTCTACGAGAGCAATGAAGGGAACTTTTTCTTCATTTCTGACTCAAGTTCCCATGTCGACTCTTCGACTGAATGGTTCCTCCAGAGGACGCGGACGATAGTAATAGCACGGTTGCGGAGAAGTTTATCCTTGCGCTCCAAGATTTGTACTGGCTCTTCGACATATGACAAGTCCGCCTTCAGGTCCAGCTTATCCAAATCCACAACATGGCTCGGATCATGTACGTACTTCCTCAATTGCGATACGTGGAAGACGTTATGTACCTCTGACAATGCAGACGCCAAGGCGATTTGGTAAGCTACCGGGGCGACTCGCTTCAATATTTCAAACGGGCCAACAAATCTTGGGCTCAATTTCCCCTTCGCACCAAACCTGGAAACTCTCCACATGGACATGACTTTCAAGAATACATGGTCGCCTTCCGAGAACTCGAGGGAGCGTCGGTGCGTGTCGGCATAGCTTTTCTGCCGGCTTTGTGCTATCTTCAATCTCTCCCGTATTAACTTGACCTTCAGCACGGTCTGCTCCACTAGCTCCGGACCAAGTATCTATCGTTCTCCGACTTCATTCCAGCAAATGGGCGATCTGCACTTCCGGCCGTACAAAGCTTCATACGGCGCCATTTGGATGCTGGATTGATAGCTGTTATTGTATGCAAACTCGGCCAGTGGTAGATGGACGTCCCAACTTGACTTCAAGTCGATTGCACAGAGTCGTAACATATCTTCGAGGATTTGGTTCACCCGCTCGGTTTGGCCGTCAGTCTGCGGATGATAAGCTGAGGTGAACTTCAACTTGGTCCCCAGTGCTGAATAAAGACTATTCCAGAAGCGCGCTACGAACCGTCCATCCCGATCTGAGACGATAGATACTGGGATCCCGTGCAGCCGAACTATTTTATCAAGGTATATCTGAGCAAGGCGGTCGACGCTCCAAGTAACTTTGATGGCGATAAAGTGCGCTGACTTGGTTAGTCGATCGACGATGACCCAGACGGCGTCGTTTTCCCGCAGCGTCCTCGGCAAGCCAATAACGAAGTCCATAGTGATGTGATCCCATTTCTACTCTGGAATGGCGAGGTTCTGCATCTCCCCGCCCGATCGCTGGTGCTTAGCTTTGACTTGCTGACAGGACATACATTTTGACACAAAGAGCGCTACGTCCCTCTTCATGCCGTGCCACCAAAAGACAATGCGGAGGTCCTTATATATCTTGGTGCTTCCAGGATGCAAAGAATATTTTGCATAGTGCGCCTCCGTCATTATCTCCTTTCTAAGTTCTGCATCGTCCGATACGCATAGCCGTCCCTTCATGCGCAACACTCCCGACTCGTCCTCTGCAAAGTCGGACGCTTTTCCTGTCGATATCAGCTTTCGCATCTTTCCCAGGTAGGGGTCGTCCTTCTGTGCAGACTTGAACCTCTCCAGTAGGCTCGGTTCTACCTGCAGTTGCGCCAATTTCACGTCTCTGAAATGAACTCGAAGCTCGATGCCCATTCCTTCCAAGTCACGCAGCAGTCGATCGTTGATGCATAACGAAGCTAAGTACTTCGGCCGGCTCAGCGCATCCGCTACCACATTTCCCTTGCCCGGCGTGTAGTCGATTGATAAGTCATAGTCTTTGATTAGTTCGAGCCATCGCCTCTGCCGCAAATTCAGTTCTTTCTGGGTGAAGAGGTACTTGAGGCTTTTATGGTCCGTATAAATCCTGTACGCCACGCCATAGAGATAGTGACGCCACAGCATCAACGCGAACACAATTGCCGCTAGTTCTAGGTCGTGCGTGGGGTAGTTTTTCTCGTGCGGCTTCAACTGTCGGAAAGCAAAAGATATCACCTTCTTCCGCTGCATGAGCACACACCCCAAGCCCTGGCCAGAAGCATCGCTGAAGATTTGAAATCCCTCCGTCCCTTCAGGAAGAGCAAGTATCGGGGCCGAAATGAGCCGTTGTTTGAGCTCCTGGAAGGAAGCTTCACAGTCATCTGACCACTTGAATGCGACTCCTTTCTGGGTGAGGCGAGTCAACGGCAATGCGATCTTTGCGAAGTCCTTCACGAAGCGTCAGTAGTATCCCGCCAAGCCTAGAAAGCTTCGAATTTTGCTAACTAATGCGGGCCGTTTCCAATCAGCAACTGCCTCGACTTTCTTCGGATCGACTGCGATGCCCGCGGCGGAGATGATGTGCCCAAGGAATGAGACGTTGTTCAGCCAGAACTCGCACTTGCTCATCTTCGCGTACAACTGATTCTCTCGAATGGTTTGGAGTACCGTCCGTAGATGCTCTGCATATTGCGCTCGATCCTTCGAGTAGACGGGGATGTCGTCGATGAAGACTACTACGAACTTGTCAACGAATGGATGGAACATCCGATTCATTAGATCCATGAAGACGACAGGGGCGTTCGTCAGACCGAACGACATTACCAAGAACTCGTAGTGGCCATAACGAGTGCGGAAGGCAGACTTCGGCACATCATCTGGCTTGACTTTGAGTTGGTGATAACCCGATCGTAGATCAATCTTTGAAAACACCGTTGCACCTTGGAGCTGGTCGAACAAGCATCGATACGGGGCAGGGGGTATTTGTTTCGGACGGTGGCTTTGTTCAATTCCCGATAGTCGATGCAAAGCCGCATCGATCCATCCTTCTTCTTCACGAATAGCATGGGCGCACCCTACGGCGAGACACTCGGACGGATAAACCCTCTATCAAGTAATTTCTGAAGTTGTGCCTTCAATTCCTTCAATTCTGCAGGGGTCATTCTGTACAGGGCTTTCGAGATCGGCCGGGTGTCGGGGAATGTGTCGATGGTGAACTCTATTTCTCGATCGGACGGCATATCGGGTACCTCGTCCGGGAACACGTCTGGGAATTCTGCCACAACGTCGGTCTGACCCGCATTTGCACCATCCTGTTGTATGTCTCGAACGGAAGCTAGATAGCCTTCGCACCGGAATGCAGCATCCGTCGAGCAGATATTATGGAGATCACCATGCAGGTCGACGACGCCTCACCACACGAGTAGCAGAATTTAGGCACTCCAGGCATACGGAATATGACCTTCTTTTCGGCACAGTCTATGGTTGCGTTGCACGGCCTGAGCCAATCCATTTCCAGAATGATGTCAAAGTCCTTCATGTCTAGAACTATCACATCCAGACCGATCTTTTGACCACCGATACAAATAATTCCGTCAGCGCAAGCTATGTTTGTGAGAATTGGTGTGCCCGAAGGTGTGCTTACGCTAAGGTCGAGATCTAATGATATTACAGGAAATTTGTGCTCGGCGACAAAGTCCGCCGATATAAAACTATGCGAAGCGCCTGAATCAAATAACACACGAGCAGGCACATTATTGAATTTTAGTATACCGGACACTACTGTATCTGATGCCAGCGCTTCGTCTCGAGTCATGGCGTAGACGCGGCCCTGAGTGTTGGGGCGACGGTCTCGGCCATTTTACGGTACGGGTTGAGTGGGCGGAGGAGGTCGAGGCGCCTGTCCTCGATTCTCTTGACGGTTTTGTTGTTGTGGTGGTGCGTTGCGATTTTGTCTTCGAGCCCAGCAATCCGTCATTTGGTGCCCTCTTTTTCCGCAAAAGAAACATCCCCTCGAAGACCGTACAGTCCCTTTCAGTGTGCCCGTGGTGGTTGCACTTGGTACATGGAGGAGATGGGTTATGTCCTTTATAGCCGCCGTTGTTTGGACGCTTTGAAGCATGATTGTTGCCTCCCGTATAGCTAGGACGTTTGTGATTGGAGTGGCGCACAACGTCGTCAGCACCGAAAGGATGCAGTTTCTCAAGGCGGAGAGCGTGATTCAGAGCCCTCGTCCACGGTCTTGTACTTTGGGACCCCGAAATGTGCACCGATAGAGTGTCGTAGACCTACTTCGAACCGTCGCACGCGGCACTCCTCTGTAGGCAGAAACGTACTACAAACTTGGACAACTTATTGAATTCTACAGCGTACTATTCTAATGTCCGATTTCCCTGCCTCAACTGCATGAATTCATTCTCCTTCGCTTGACAAACGGCTGACGGAAGGTACTCGACTTCAAAGGCTTTGCAGAACGTGGCCCAAGAGATCGGCGCAGAGTTGTTGTCGCGTCGGATCGCTCGCTTATGTACGGCCCACCAGTCGTGCGCGTTCAACCGTAGCTGAAGTTGTGCGCAGGCGACTTGCTTGGATTCTTCAATGTCGAGCAGCTCGAAGTGATCTTCCAGCTCTTCCAACCAGTCGATTGCCATGGAGGGACCCTCGGTGCCGCTGAAGGAAGTGCGGCACGCCTTCTTGAATTCTGACACTTCAAAGTTATACTTTTTCAGTGTCGCTGGTTGATGCTCTGGATCCGCCGTGTCGACTTCAATGGGTTGGATCGTCGGCCTGGTGGCAGTAGGTACGGTGACGGTAGGCGCAGTCGTAAAATTTCCGTTGGCCGCCATTGTTTGGACAATCTGCTGCAGGGTATCCAGCTGCTTTTGTTGAAGTTTCGCGTGTGCATCGAAGCAAGCTTCGAACTGGGCCTGTCGTTCCTCTGTCTATTGATGTCGGGTCTCGGACTGGTTCTGCTACGCCTCCATCATGCACAGTATCCTTTCGATGGTATCGTTAGAAGGTCCGCCCCGCGAACGACGAGAACTACTAGAGCCGCTAGAAGCGCTCTGCTCTCGCTCGGCCGTGGGTTCTGTCACTTCTGCGATACGAAGGCAAACGCATCAGTCAGAAATTATTACGGACTCATTGTATGGAACAACATATCTCATCGATGCGAGGTCAAAGGTTTGGAACTTTAGACGCGAGGCCAAAGGATGTAAAGCCGTGCTCTGATACCATTATGTCATGTCCCGATTCCGTAGAGTCGATAGTCGTCCCCCGGGCGTGATGCCATACGAACCTAAGTTGCGATCACATAAGGCATAGTCATAAAGTTATTCGAAACACAAAATTAAGTTAGAGTACGCAGAGAAATTGAATGACATATTTGAAATAAAAGTAGACTTTTTTATTGATAAAACTTTATTTACATTGACTTTATTATATTCAATGTCGCACGGGCTACAATATGACTCGACTTACAAATGAACGCTGATGAGATAGTCATTCCATACATTATATCCCTTTTTACAAGCAAAAACCATTACACATTTCCACCTGCTATCGAGGCGAGTCGATTCGTCATCTTCTTTTGGACTGAGTGCAGGGTCTTCTTCAAAAGGAATCCAGAAACAAGCCTTTACACGGACTAGGCTTCAAAATTGTCCACTTCGCCTTGAGCCTTTAAGTGGCATGCCCTTCGTGGTTTAGGGTACCTGCGTGGAGAGCGAGGATCAGTACATTACACTTTGTACTGGTGCGTGGCAAGTTAAGTTCCAATCTCTCATTTGGTTGATGAGTTTATATGACTTAGTTCATGAATGTTTCTAACCATCCTAATGATTTTCAAGCGAGCAATGACAAGCATAATGTAATTCACGTTGGAACTTACCCACGGCGGGCCGCGCCACGCCTTATGAGACATACCATGTTCTTCCCTGTCAATTGTTATCATTTTTCATGCCAAGTGCAATATTATGTGTGATTGGTCACTGACACCACAAGCCATCCTGGACTTATAGCTTTGTTAGTCGGAGCCCTTTCAACGTAAGTAGCGAGCCCCGCTGAAAGTCCCCGCCTAACCCGTGCTATCATCCAGCACAGCTATACCGTGTTTCCTCCTAGGCCGAGTCGGTCCCGTGGCCCCGGGTTGTCGCTCGAGGAAACTTTCTCCTTGTCGACAAGTTGTCCAATGGCCGAGTTAAGACATTATTCAGTTATTAAGGTATAGCCTTCGTTCTCTTGAAACTTAATCATTTCACCGTGCTCGTGCCCTTGCATTCATTCTTTCTTCTGCAACAACACTATCGATTTACTTAAGAAAGGGTCGATAAGAGAAGGGTCAGCCACTCACCTTGAGTTTACTTCTGGCGAGAGAACTTGTTGGTCGTGCTAGACGTCGCCTACGCGATTACCTGAAATCGTACAAGCAACCGATTAGAACACTGCATTATTCAAGAAGTTCGATAGAAAATACGAGTTCGAAATACAAGCCATAAAAACCATCGAAAATATTCACGAAAACGCATTCAGAAAACAAAGCCAAAACCAACACAAGCGGCGTGAAAAGCAGAGCAACGGAAGGTCTCTCCCGACTCAGCCGCAAAGTCAATCCTCGAGGCGCAATCCGCTGAATATGGGACTTGGTTCCGAAGAAGACATTCCATAACGAGGAATGGATCTTAATTCAACCATTCCCGTTCGATCGACTCGGTCGATCCCGACCTATCGGTCCCGACCGAATCGTTAGCAACAGTGTTCCTTTCTCGTGCACCCCGTGGATGGAGTACAGGGCACGATGTAGGAACGGGGCACTACACTCTAGTCCAGTCACTTGCTAAATCGAAGAATCCCTCATTTCTTAGAAGGGCTTACAATTCGTGCAATACAGAAGTTCCGTTCTCAAAATTAATCTATACAAGGTTCCATAATAGAAAAAAATTTAAGAAATTATGATTTGATTTTTTTCGTGGTTATTTAAACACACGAGCAAGGGATATAAATGCAATAGAAGATCGTATCGCAACTTCTAGGTAGATGGAATAAGGTTTACGAATGACTTCACAATCTAAGAGGGGGAGACTGCATAATAGGTATAGGGACCTATTTCAAATAGTTCGATTTGATAGTCCAACAATGGTGGTATGTATGGATGGGTTTACTGGATCTTAATGGGTTCCCTAATTGAACATCAATCGTTGGTTGGATGAACCTTGGATTTCAACTTATATTGACTGGACAAGATCCCAATGATAAAACTATTTTTACTAGGTTAGGGTAACCTAGAATAGGTTTCCACCCACGTAGTTGAGCTAGATAGGCATTCTGATTGGTTAAATAGGTTCTGCAAGCCTTGAAGATGCGTCTTTCGTGACTTTTGTGTTTAAGTAGCACGAAAAGACACAATTGAATGGCACACTAGTGACATGTGCGTAGTGGTCTTCGAGTCGATCACAACCATATTTTAGATTGAAAGATTCGAATCGAAGTTGAGTCTCTAATTATAGTCGGGAAGTATACGGGTATTATGGTAATGGTTATAGCTAGTCCTTTTGACCTGAAAATCATACCATAAAAATAGAGTACAAGTGAACGAATTTGAGTGGGACATGATATACCTAGATAAAGGTGGACTCGTCTAGATCTTGCATATAAAATTTGGTTGGATGGTAACAGCTAGTCTCGTGCTCCGAATATTAATGACACGGCCGGGGACACAAATGATCTAAATAGAAGTGGGAGTCCGTGAGGCACTAATTATCATCCTAATAGAAATTATCCTAATCAATCGGTAATCCTCGTATACTCCAAAATTTTAGAAGGCTTACAGTCTACTCACCTCAGAAGCTAGGACATGGTTCTAGAAATAATGAGGTTAGAAGAATTTTAAAGTCCAGTTATTGTACCTCGACTCTTGTTAGTAAAGAATAAGGCACGGCGTAACGGGATACGGTAGATATAAGTCAAGTCAAGGATCGTTCATCAATAAATGAAAAACGAGTGTGTACTATGACACATGGTCGATGAAATAGAATGATCTACTCGTCCACCGTATACAAGAGTTATCGACGGGGTAAACAACTCTAAGGCGCATCATATGAAAAGATTTCTAACAACTGAGTCATGAATTTCTATTTGTGTCAAACCTGCCAAACTATGGTCGCAAGGGTTCTAGTGGTATGGGCGGTAGTGATCATGCATTGTTGTTGATAACCGGTAGATCATAATATGACAGGGTATTAAGCTAT
>JANAVB010040418.1:899907-964907 GCA_029216955.1 Iris pallida | reverse complement strand
CTACATTTTCTTTGAAAACTCAATCCTTTTTCCGTGTTCGTGCCCTTGCATTTATCCTTTCATTCACAACAATACTATCGATTGCCTAAGAAGGGGGTCGAGAAGAGAAGGGTCAACCACTCACCTTGAGTTTACTTCGACGAGAGAACTTGTTGGTCGCGCTAGACGTCGCCTACGCGATTACCTGAAATCGCACAAGCAACCGATTAGAACACTGCGTTATTCAAGAACTTCGATAGGAAATACGAGTCCGAAATGCAAGCCATGAAAACCATCAAAAACATTCACGAAAATGTATTCAGAAAATAAAGCCAAAACCAACGCAAGCGGCGTGAAAAGCAGAGCAACGGGAGGTCTCTCCCAACTCAGCTACAGAGTCAATCCTTGAGGCACAACCCGCTGAATGTGGGACTTGGTTCCGAAGAAGACATTCCATAACGAGGAATGGATCTTAATTCAACCGTTTCCGTTCGATCGACTCGGTCGATCCCAACCTATCGGTCTCGACCGAATCGATAGCGACAATGTTTCTTTCTCGTGCACCCCGTAGATAGAGTACGGGGCACGATATAGGGACGGGGCACTACACCATAACCAACTAAGAAAAAGTTTTGTCCTCAAAACTTACGAATAGAACCTACCTCTACGAGAACAATGAAGGGAACTTCTCCTTCATTTCTGACTCAAGCTCCCACGTCGACTCCTCAACCGAATGGTTCCTCCAGAGGACGCGGACAAGAGGAATAGCACGGTTGTGGAGAAGTTTATCCTTGCGCTCGAAGATTTTTACCGGCTCTACGACATATGATAAGTCCGCCTTCAGGTCCAGCTTACCCAAATCCACCATATGGCTCGGATCATGCACGTACTTCCGCAATTGTGATACATGGAAGACGTCATGTACCTCTGAAAACGTAGGCGGCAAGGCGATTTGGTAAGATACCGGGGCGACTCGCTTCAATATTTCGAACGGGCCAACAAATCTTGGGCTCAATTTTCCCTTCGCACCGATCCTGGAAACTCTCCGCATGGGCATGACTTTCAAGAATACATGGTCGCCATTCGAGAACTCGAGGGGGCGTCGGTGCGTGTCGGCATAGCTCTTTTGTCGGCTTTGTGCTATCTTCAATCTCTCTCGTATTAACTTGACCTTCTGTACGGTCTGCTCCACCAGCTCCGAACCAAGTATCTGTCGTTCTCCGACTTTATTCTAGCATATGGGCGATCCGTACTTTCGGCCGTACAAAGCTTCATACGGCGCCATTTGGATGTTGGACTGATAGCTGTTGTTGTATGCAAACTCGGCCAGCGGTAGATGGATGTCCCAACTTGACTTCAAGTCGATCGCACAGGGTCGTAACATATCATCGAGAATTTGGTTCACCCGCTCTGTTTGGCCGTCAGTCTGAGGATGATAAGCTGAGCTGAACTTCAACTTGGTCCCCAGTGCTGAATGAAGACTACTCCAGAAGCGTACTATGAACCGTCCATCCCGATCCGAGACGATAGATACTGGGACCCCGTGCAGCCGAACTACTTCATCAAGGTATATCTGAGTAAGGCGGTCGATGCTCCTAGTAACTTTGATTGCAATAAAGTGCGCTGACTTGGTTAGTCGATCGACGATGACCCAGATAGCGTCGTTTCCTCGCGGCGTCCTCGGTAATCCAACAACGAAGTCCATAGTGATGTGATCCCATTTCTATTCTGGAATGGCAAGATTCTGCATCTCCTCGCTCGGTCGCTGGTGCTCGGCTTTGACTTGCTGACAGGCCATACATTTTGACACAAGGAGCGCTACGTCCCTCTTCATGCCGTGCCACCAAAAGACAATACGGAGGTCCTTATACATCTTGGTACCGCCAAGATGCAAGAAATATTTTGTATAATGTGCCTCCGATATTATCTCCTTTCTAAGTTCTGCGTCGTCCGGTACGCATAGCCGTCCCTTTACGCGCAATACTCCCGACTCGTCCTCTGCAAATTCGGACGCTTTCCCTGTCGATATCAGCTTCCGCATCTTCTCCAGGTATGGGTCGTCCTTCTGTACAGACTTGATCCTCTCCAGTAGGCTCGGTTCTACCCGCAGTTGTACCAGTTTCACGTCTCTAAAATGAACTGGAAGTTCAATGCCCATTCCTTCTAAGTCACGCAGCAGTCGTTCGTTGATGCATAACGAAGCTAAGTACTTCCGGGTCAGCGCATCCGCTACCACATTTCCCTTGTCCGACGTGTAGTCGATTGACAAGTCATAGTCTTTGATCAGCTCGAGCCATCGCCTCTGCCGCAAATTCAATTCTTTCTGGGTGAAGAGATACTTGAGGCTTTTGTGGTCCGTATAAATCCTGCACGCTACGCCATAATGATAGTGACGCCACAGCTTCAACGCAAACACAATCGCCGCTAATTCTAGGTCATGCGTGGGGTAGTTCTTCTCGTGCGGCTTCAACTGCCGGAAAGCAAAAGATATCACCTTATCCCGCTGCATGAGCACACACCCCAAGCCCCGGCCAGAAGCATCGCTGAAGATTTGAAATCCCTCCGTCCCTTCAGGAAGAGCAAGTATCGGGGCCGAAATGAGCTATTGTTTGAGCTCCTGGAAGAAAGCTTCACAGTCGTCTGACCACTTGAATGCGACTCCTTTCGGGGTGAGGCGAGTCAACGGCGATGCAATCATCGCAAAGTCCTTTACGAAGCGTCGGTAGTATCCCGCCAAGCCTAGGAAGCTTCGAATTTCGCTAACTGATGCAGGCCGTTTCCAATCAACAACTGTCTCGACTTTCTTCGGATCGACTACGATGCCCGTGGCAGAGATGATATGACCAAGGAATGAGATGCTGTTCAGCCAAAATTCACACTTGCTTATCTTCGTGTACAACTGATTCTCTCAAAGGGTTTGGAGTACCGTCCACAGATGCTCTGCATGTTGCGCTCGATCCTTCGAGTAGACGAGGATGTCGTCGATGAAGACTACTACGAACTTGTCAATGAACGGACGGAACACCCGATTCATTAGATCCATGAAGACGGCAGAGGCGTTCGTCAGACCGAATGACATTACCAAGAACTCGTAGTGGCCATAGCGAGTGCGAAAGGCAGACTTCGGTACGTCATCTGGCTTGACTTTGAGTTGGTGATAACCCGATCGCAGATCAATCTTCAAAAATACTATTGCACCTTGGAGCTGGTCGAACAAGTTATCGATGCGGGACAGGGGGTATTTTTTACGGACGGTAGCTTTATTCAATTCCCGATAGTCGATGCAGAGCCGCATTGATCCATCCTTCTTCTTCACGAATAGCACGGGCGCACCCCACGGTGAGACACTCGGACGGATAAACCCTCTGTCGAGTAATTCTTATAGTTGTGCCTTTAGTTCCTTCAGTTCTGCAGAGGCCATTCTGTATGGAGCTTTCGAGATCGGCCAGGTGTCGGGGAATATGTCGATGGTGAACTCTATTTCTCGATCGAGCGGCATGCCGGGTAGCTCATCCGAGAACATGTCTGGGAATTCTGCCACAATGTCGGTCTCTCCCGCGTTTGCACCATCCGGTCGCATGTCTCGAACGAAAGCTAGATAGCCCTCGCACCCGAAATACAGCATCCGTCGAGCAGATATTGCGGAGATCACCATGCAGGTCGGCGACGCCTCACCACACAAGTAGCAGAATTCAGGCACTCCAAGTATGCGAAATGTGACCTTTTTTCAGCGCAGTCTATGGTTGCGTTGCACGGACCGAGCCAATCCATGCCCAGTATGATGTCGAAGTCCTTTATATCTAGAACTATCACATCAAGACCGATCTTTTGACCCCCAATACATATGGTTTCTCCCCCGCAGGCTAAGTTTGTGAGTAGTGGCACGCCCGAAGGCATACTTACGCTAAGGTCAAGGTCTAACAACATTACAGGAAATTTGTGCTCGACGGCGAAGTCCGTCGATATGAAAGTATGTGAAGTGCCTGAATCAACTAACACACGAGCAGGTATATTATTGAAACTCAATATACCTGTCACGACAGTGTCACAAGCGAACGCCTCATCTCGAGTCAGAGCAAAGACACCCCCCTTTGCATTAGGGCGTCGGTCTTGGTTGTTCGATTGAGTGGGCTGAGGAGGTCGGGGCGCCTATCCTCAATTCTCCTGGCGGTGTTATTGTGGTGGTGCGTTGGGATGATTTGGTCTACGGACCATGCAATCTTTCTTGTAGTGATCCTTTTGTCCGCAAATGAAGCATCCTCCTTCGTAAACAAAGCACATGCTCGCCTCATGCCAAAAGGAACCGTACTTGGCACATCGCGATGATGGGTTATGTCCCCGGTAACCGCCGTGGTTCGGACACTTTGATGCATGATTTTTGCCTCCCGTATAGCTAGGACGTTTGTGATTGGAGTGGCGCACAACGTCGTTAGCACCGGAAGGATGCAGTCTCTCAAGGCGGAGAGCGTGATTCAGAGCCTCGCCCACGGTCTTGTACTCCGGGACCCCGACATACGCACCGATAGAGTGTCGTAGACCCACTTCGAACCGTCGCATGCGGCACTCCTCTATAGGCAGAAACGCACTCGCAAACTTGGACAACTTGCTGAATTCTGTGGCGTACTGTTCTACTGTCCGGTTTTCCTGCATCAACTGCATGAATTCATTTTCCTTCGCTTGACAAACGGCTGACGAAAGGTACTCAACTTCAAAAGCTTTACGGAACGTGGCCCAAGAGATCGGCGCTGAGTTGTTGTCGCGTCGGATCGCTCGCTTATGCACGGCCCACCAGTCGTGCGCGTTCAACCGTAGCTGAAGTTGTGCGCAGGCGACTTGCTTGGATTCTTTAATGCCGAGCAGCTCAAAGTGATCTTCCAGCTCTTCCAACCAATCGATTGCCATAGAGGGACCCTCGGTACCGCTGAAGGAAGCACGGCACGCCTTTTTGAATTCGGACACTTCAAAGTTGTACTTTTTCGGTGCCGCTGGTTGACGCTCGGGCTCCGTCGTGTCGACTTCAATGGGTTGGATCGTCAGCACGGTGGCAACAGGTGCGGTGATGGTAGGCACAGTCGCAGAGTTTTCGTTGGCCGCCATTGTTTGGACGATCTGCTGCATGGTATCCAGCTGCTTTTGTTGAAGTTTTGCGTGTGCGTCGAAGCGAGCTTCAAACTGGGCCTGTCGTTCCTCCGTCTTTTGATGTCGATTTTTGGACTGGTTTCCTGCGCCTCCATCATGTGCAGCATCCTTTCGATGGTATCGTTAGAAGGTTCGGCCCGCGAACGATGCGAACTACTAGAGCCGCTAGAAGCGCTCTGCTCTCGCTCGGCCGTGGGTTCCGTCACTTCTACGATACGAAGGCAAAGCATCAGTCACAAATTATTACGAACTCATTGTATGGAACAACTTATCTCATCGATACAAGGTCAAAGGATATAAAGCCATGCTCTGATACCATTATGTCACGCCCCGATTCCGTAGAATCGATAGTCGTCCTCCGGGCGTGATGCCGTGCGAACCTTAATTGCGATCGCACAAGGCACATTCATAAGGCTATCCAAAATACAACATCAAGTTAGAGTACGTAGAGAAATTGATTGACATAATTGAAATAGAAGTAGACTTTTCATTGATAATAAAACTTCATTTACATTGACTTCATTACATTCATTGTCGCACGGGCTACAATATGACTCGACTTACAAAACGAACGCCGATGAGATAGTCGTTCCATACATTACATCCCTTTTTACAAACAAAATAGTTACACTTTCCATCTGCGATCGAGGGAGCCGAGCCGCCATTGGTCTTCTTTTGTACTGAATACGGAGTCTTCAAAAGGAATTCAGAAACAATCTTTTACATGGACGAGGCATCAAAAGTGTCCACGCCGCCTTGAGATTTAAATGGCACGCCCTTCGGGATTCGGGGTACCAGCGTAGAGAGCGAGGATCAGTACATTACACTTTGTACTGGTGCGTGGCTATTTAAGTTCCAAGCTCTCATTTGGTTGAAGAGTTTATATGACTTAATGTATGAATGTTTCTAACCATCCTAATGGATTTCAACAAGCATATGACAAGCAATGAAATTTACGTCAAAACTTCTCCCGCGGCGGACCGTGCCGCGCTTTATGAAACTTACCATGTTCTTTCCTGTTAATTGTTAATATTTTTCATATCAAGTGCAAAATGTACGTGTGGTTGGTCACTGGCATCACAAGCCATCCTGGACGTATAGGTTTTTTAATCGAGATCCTTTCAACGTAAGTAGATAGCTCCGTTGCAAGTTCCCACTTAACCTGTGTTGAAACCTTATGCACGACTATACCATGTTTCCTCCTATGCCGAAATGGTCCCATGGCCTCGGGTTGCCGCTCGAGGAAACTATCGCCTTGTCGACAAGTTGTCTATAACCGTACGAAGACATATTTTCCTTTTTAGTTATTCAGACATAGCCTACATTTTCTTTGAAAACTCAATCATTTTCCCGTGTTCGTGCCCTTGCATTTATCCTTTCATTCACAACAATACTATCGATTGCCTAAGAAGGGGGTCGAGAAGAGAAGGGTCAGCCACTCACCTTGAGTTTACTTCGGCGAGAGAACTTGTTGGTCGCGCTAGACGTCGCCTTTGCGATTACCTGAAATCGCACAAGCAACCGATTAGAACACTGCATTATTCAAGGAGTTCGATAGGAAATACGAGTCCGAAATGCAAGCCATGAAAACCATCGAAAACATTTACGAAAATGTATTCAGAAAACAAAGCCAAAACCAACGCAAGCGACGTAAAAAGCAGAGCAACGGGAGGTCTCTCCCGACACAGCCGCAGAGTCAATCCTCGAGGCACAACCCGCTGAATATGGGACTTGGTTTCGAAAAAGACATTCCATAACGAGGAATGGATCTTAATTCAACCGTTCTCGTTCGATCGACTCGGTCAATCCCGACCTATCGGTCCCGACCGAATCGATAGTGACAGTGTTCCTTTCTCGCGCACCCCGTAGACAGAGTACGGGGCACGATGTAGGGATCGGGCACTACATTTACTCCTAGCCGTTCACATGTCAAAAAGGATATTTCACACCACATAGAAGTTGTCTTTTATTTGTTTTCCGTGTCTTCTTCACCAACTGCCATGTCATCAGTTATTTTTTAGCTTTCATATCTCATATGTCATTTTCATGTCTTTTTAATTATATTGTGTTTTTGCATTACCGTCGGTTTGTGTACTTGTTCCATTTCTAACTGGAAACCAACATTTTTCAGGTTTAGCCGCGATCACCTTTAGCACTAGGAAGGTATGGGTATGCTGAGGTCAACCTAGAAGTAGATAGCCATTGTATCATTTTCATAAATTGTGAGAACTTGTATTTTCTTTAAATTTAATGTTGTAACTGTTGTAATAAATTTAGAAATGTGAATGAGCAGTAAATATTATATTTTATGATTTTGAGCATTTATTTTATGGGGCTTGACAGCGTTCTACCGTCGACTCTGTGGCGCAGGCTGGCTTGGACACGTCTCGTATCCGAAAAGTAGGTATGGATCGTGACAAATTTTTGTGGTGGCCCATGCAGGTCCGTTTTCGTAAAAGATTGCGGACTCGTGATGGTACTTAAGTTAGTCGTACCATTGCAAGCCTGTGCCTAGGAAATGCTCATTCATAATTAGGATTAAAATAATTTAGGAGAATGATTAGAACTAGGGGTCCCTTGTTCAAATTGACCGTTGGGTAGTTAAGGTTACTAGATAGGTTATGCGATTTAGATAGCTTGCTAGATCCCTATAGGTACACTATTACTTTTGATATGACAATGTGATCCAATGCGGATATACTATTCGCTTGGTATGTTAGGCTTGCCTAGAATTAAGGTGTTAATTTTGATAAATTGTTTAATTTTCTTATTTAGATATAAATATTATATCATAAGTTAGAACGGTCTATTTAAATTTTATTTTGCTGTAAGGAATTGATTTATAATTCCTGATTCTGTTATTCGTATAAGAATCTCTAGGCAGATTTGATTCCAGTTTTTTCCTAAACCATTTGAAATATATATGAAATAAATATTAGGATGTTCTTGTTTTCCTTGTCTTCAGTTATTTCCTCCCCGGTCAATCTTCTACTTTGAGGATTGAGACTTATAGGCAGATGCTTACGCTTCCTATCGAACAATAGTCAAAACTCGTACAATGGTCTCCAGATACTGAAATAGACATTACCAATGTTCTCAGAGTATTCAAATTAGCTAGAATTGTATTTAAGTCCAATTTTGGACACATAGGCAAAACGGTAATTTTGGGTCAAAACGGTGTCCGCCGTTGGACCCGCTTTGTACCAAAAAGTGTGCCAGAGTCAATTGTCTCTAAATTTGTCAAACTATATCTCTACAAGTCTGATTTTCTGATATGAAACCAATCGTATGTCCAAAGTTTGATTTCGACGGGCCGTGCACAAAATTGCCCGTTGAGTCGGATCGTAGGGCCCGCAAAACGACGATCTGGTCAACTGTCTCAGAATCGGACCGAACTTGACATATAGGACCAAAAAAAGATACGGTTCTGTTGACGCAAGTTTCGTCTCAATTTGAAGAACATGTACAAAGTAATTGATAAATTTACAAAAAGGTCGATACGGTAAATTTCGACGGATATGCATCAAATTCGTCGCGCACATGCAACCAATTTGAATTCCGTCAAAGCCTCCACGAAACCATTATGCACCTTTCGATACTTTCTGTTTGTGACCACGTCACCCAGATTTGCGGGACGCACGTCGTATCGAAGGTTTTTCGTAAATTTTAATATTTTAAAACAGGTTTTTTCCTAATCTTTAAAATCCGATTTCTCGGTATGTAGTCGACGAAATCAAATTCCGTAAGTTGGTTTGCAGAGCCCTATAGGTTGTCCTTCATTTTCTTTAATTGGTTCTCAAAATATTCTAGTAGTTTTTCCAAAATCCACCTTCCAAAACAAGGATCAGGATTCAAAATTATGTCCTGTTTCGACAGTTTTTCGATGAACTTCAACTCGATTTCTCTCGAGTTTCGGGTCACTAGAATTTAAACTAATTAACAGGGATTAAAGAGGGTTATATCAAGATCATACCAGAGTTATGGGACTCAAAACGATCGAACGATCGTTTTGAGATATCGCGATCCGAAGTTGGCTCCTCGCTCTCAACTGATGTTGTTCTAGTCCGCCTGTGCGCGCGCGCGGCCCTGTTCGACAGTTTTTTGGCGGCCTGGCTGCGTCGGGGCGGCACGCGCAGACCCGGGGGGTCCACTACTAAAATACAACAATTTGGCGATGGATTATTAGCGACGGATCTTATCCGTCTCTAATAGCGACGGACTAGCGACTACCTTTTGACGGACTACCGTCAGAAAGTAATGGATAATTTTTTATTTTTTTGTGTCAAAATCAGTCACAATTCCGTCGCTAATTTGACGAAAATTTTGTGACGGATTGATCTCCGTCGCTAATGTGTCGCATATTTTGGCAGCAAAATCTGAAAAAATGGCGCAAAAAATTAGCGTCTAAGTAGCGACGGACGTTCCGTCAGTAATCTAGTGGTTATTTAGCGACTAACTAGCGACGGATATATCCGTCGCCAGTCCGTCGCTAAAATACTGTGCCCTAACTTAAATTGAACCAACGGAGGGATTTTTTCATTCCCCCGAAACATACTCTCTCTCTCTCCCCCCCTCTCTCTCTCCGGCGATCGCACTTCCTCCGGCGATCTCACTCCCTCCGGCGATCTCTCCCTTCATCGATCTCCCAGTTAAGCTATCTCTCTCTCTCTCTCTTTCCCTCTCTCTCTCTCTCTCTCTATTTTAGGGTTTTGGGGGGGTGGTTTCGGGGGAGTGCGGTCGGCTGTCGTCGGGGCCAGGGAGAGGGGGGAGGGGTAGGGAGGGGGGTGGGGGTAGGTGCTGTCGGAGAGGGGGGGTGGGGGAGGGGTGTCGGGGAGGGGGTGCTTTCGGAGAGGGGGTGGGGGGTGGGGGTGGGTGCTATCGGGGAGGGGGTTGGGAAGTGTGTCGGGGAGGTGGTAGGGGAGGGGGGTCGAGGAGGGGGTGCTGTCGGGAAGGGGGTAGGGGTGTGGGGGGTGGGTGCTGTCGGGGAGGGGGGGTGGGGGAGGGGGTCAGGGAGGGGATGCTGTCGGGGAGGGGATACTGACCGATACCGGTCCGATACTGTCCGATACCGATACAGTTTGGCATGTCCCGGTATCGGTATCGGACTATTCTTATGAGTATCGAAATCGGTATCGGTATCGGACTATTCCTATGAGTATCGGTATCGGGCTATATGTAATATTTATATTAGAATTCCAATTCTAAATTGGAAGGTAGTTAACTAGTTATGAGTTAGTCAAGAATAATTATAATTAATTCAGGATTATTAATTCTTGATCAAGATCATCAATCAAGGTGAAGAGTTGATAACCAAAATTAATGTACAATTAATCAAGATGATATAGAACGTAGTGTAGCAACGTATAAGTAGTATACTATTTGGCATGTCCCGCTCCGATACTGACCGATACTGGTCCGATACTGTCGGATACCGATACAGTTTGGCATGTCCCGGTATCGGTATCAGACTATTCTTATGAGTATCGAAATCGGTATCGGTATCGGACTATTCCTATGAGTATCGGTATCGGACTATTCCTATGAGTATCGATATCGGACTATCCCTATGAGTATCGGCATCGGAGCCTAACCCTAACCCTAATCCTATATGAGTATCGGTATCGGGCTATATGTAATATTTATATTAGAATTCCTATTCTAAATTGGAAGGTAGTTAACTAGCTAGGAATTAGTCAAGAATAATTATAATTAATTCAGGATTATTAATTCTTGATCAAGATCGTCAATCAAGGTCAAGAGTTGATAACCAAGATTAATGTACAATTAATCAAGCTGATATAGAACGTAGTGTAGCAACGTATAAGTAGTGTACAGTTTGGCATGTCCCGCTCCGATACTGATCGATACCCGATTGTCACGCCCCAGTACCAAAATACTGGGACGGACTAGGCCAGCTACTCCGTATGAGGTATAAAATGTCATACGGCGATCGTGGCTATCAAACTTGCTGGGTATCCTAGCATGCAAGCAGTCTATGGCCTAAAACCGATCTCATATCCACAGGCAAAATCAATGAAATAACGACAAGAGAGATAATCATATGAAAAACAGGAAATACTCATATGATAATCAGAGAGTCTACAATAAGAAATAATGTAGACAAGAATACCTTCCCACACAGTTCCCTCATGATCAGAAACTGAAGCATGTCCTCCAAGTCAAGTCTGGAAGATCCACATGGTCGGTCACAGGCAATCTGGGAACAATCCAGGGTTGGTCAGGCCAACCGTAGCAAGTACCAGAAAGGAAGGCTCAAGGACGGGCGAAGAAAACCAGCAGGATATAATATGACAGAAATAGCATCTAAAAACAGTAAATAAGGTAAGGGATCGTGCGGTACCAACGCACGATTACAGAATATAAGGCAGCAATCCAACTACTAATACGTAAGTAACCAACGATCATCACAATCATCCTAACATCCACTAATACTTGCATCGCCAACTGGAACTCGTAGTCCGTCACCGGAACGGTAACCCATCCCTACATCAAACAAGAACAAGGGAATGAATCACCGCGCCGGGACAGCGTTACGTGCCAGCCAGCTTAGCAAGCAACAAGCCATACAATTTAGGTGAATAAGCGGCTACTCAAAAGTCTACGGCTATCTATGTGGAGGTTGGGTTACCCCAACAATGCAATATAGGAATCCTCAGATCGTGCCATATCCCGTAAGGGCTAGCGAGGCCAAATAACGCATATCAGGTAGGTATGCACGGTCCCTCAGAAGGCCACCGTGCTAAGCAGGAGTACATATAGTAGTCGGATACTGCCATATCCGTGGCGGCCAACCCCGACGTGCCAGGACGAGCCTGGGGCGGCCGGTGATGCACGATCTCGGGATTCCGTTCCCTCCCAATGCTTCTACCATTTTTAGTTGCCTAGATTAACCCTACATTTATCCGGAATCACATGCCGTGGTCACATGCTCATCCTCCTAGATGTCGTACCTCAGTACGAGAACGCTAAGTAAGAATCAGCCTCGGCACCTATAGTCCCAGTTGTGATCCATCCTTAGTGTTATGCAACAAGCAAGCAAGCAATCCTAACCACGCTAAGACTATAGGCCAACTACCAGATACCCATACAGGTAATCATATAATATAGCCAGAATATCAAGATGGCAGCACAATGCCATATAATCATGGAAGTAGCACCTCAAAGTGCCAATAGACAAAGGGCACCGCAGTACAATGTCAGGGCCAGCACCTCACAGGGCAAGCTGGACTTATAGCACGGATACAGGTAGTCAGGTCTGGGACAAGGACAACTCTGTCAGTCATAAGAAGTCATCTGCCCACATCGTGGCATGGATATCAGGTTAAGTACAAGATCAGAACCTCTACTATAATAACATCTCAAGCATATATGGGAGCCTACAGCTCCAATCATCAAGTCGATCTATCCACCAGATTAATCTATCATGTACCTCCCATCCATGAGGGAGTGAATATCACGTCAATAAAGACAACCACCAAATACCAATCTCATTCCCCCTAACAATGATAGGCCCTCAGACTCACAAGAATCCTCCTAGTCAATGATCACAAGCCACTAGAAAACAAGTCCCTCAACTACCAAGATAGCAATCAACCAGGTTCTCTAACTACCGGAATACACAAAGGCACCGGATTTGGACGTTTGGGAAGTCGAGTAAAAATCATATAATAATACCCTCGATATTCTCCTCGTTCCACGAGACACTCGCACCAGTATCAAAATCCAAAAGTCCTCAAAGACATATCTGATCAAATTAGACATCACCAAAGAACTAGCAACACTATCTAAGAATCCACTTAGTCTACCATAATCACTATCTCAATATCCTATCTCCTCATAGTCAATCCTCGAATAAGATCATAATCCCAACACACGGGTCAACACTAATCAACGCCGTCGGAAGATGGCAAGGATTGTGTGAACCACTCTGGATCAGATCTACAATCCTTAAACCAAACAAGGACCAGGGTTGCAGACCTTCACCCGAGTAGAATCGCTCTCCTTACACAATCTGGCGGACGGGACAGGTCAAGACGCTAGGCGACTAATCTAGTCGGGAGTCTACCTAGCAGGCAATGAGAACAGGGATACTATACCAAGAAGAACATGCATGAGTTCAGTCCAGCAAACCAAAGGAATGGTTCTGTCTAATCCTTCGAACCAAATTCCCAACTGGGAATTCTGAAAAAAATCCGGCAGTCTCCTTTGTAATCTGGATGGGAGCACCCTACGAATAGGGGCTAAAACCACTCGGCACAACCCGCCGCAGAATCGCGGACTCGCGGGCTGAGAACACTAAGTCTCAGCTACCAGTAGCACTACGATGCGTACTGGGAACAAATCGATAACCGAGAACACTAAGTCCCGGCCTCCAGTGGCGCTACAATGCGTACTGGGCACCAAACCAACACATGCAGCAAGAATCGCCACGCAGGACGCACCAAGACCCACAGTCATACCCAAACCACAAACAAAGTCATAGAAACAGTTAGCCAAAGCCGTTACCCGACCGCGAGTCGGACACGGGGCATATGGGGACAATCCATACATGTGAGTCGTGCTCGTGTCTTCGGAGGTGTGGATGACCCATCCGAGTTGTCCGATAAGGTCTACCCCGGTATCGGACCAAGCTATCCTAAGTTATCATCATGGCAGTTCTACTACTAGGCTACACTAATCATGATTATACAATTTACAAGTACAAATTAATTAAATGCAATAAAATCCAGGAGAGAGGGCAAGAGCCGTCGATGAGCAAGAGATACTTGCCTAGAGGGCTCGGCTAGGTAAGCAAGTCTTCGGCAGTCGCGATCCAAGCTAGCACGCCAATCGAGATCCTCAGAACACACAATAAACAATCATTAGAATTAAATAATAAAATAATAGAAAAATCACAAGAGATGGCAGAAGGCTATACCGTGTGGGTCCCACAAGCAGTGCAGGAATCTTGTACGAAAACCGAGGCACGCGGACCGACACGGACATGCAAACCAAGACGTACACGTATATCGAGATGCACACGAGAATCGAGATGAACAGGAGACAACGTGTACGTAAATCGAGACATGCACGTAGATCGAGGAAATCACGAATATCGGGATGGCGCACGAATCAATGCGACACGCAAATTCGGGCATGTACGCAAATCGAGACAGAGCGAGATTCAAGGAAGTACGTAAATCAATGCAACATACAAGTTGACGTATGCACGCAAATCGATGCGGTGCAGAGTCTAAGGTGATACGTAAACCAAGGCGGCACATAAATCGATACGGGTACGCAAATCGGAGCGGCACAAAAACCGAGATGGGCACAAAGCCCGAGATACATAAACGAGGCAACACGCAAACCAATGGGGCACGGTGCCCGAGGCAACGCAGGGCTCGAGGCGTCCCGCTGCCCAAGGTAGCACGTGAATCGAGGGTGCACGAAAACCACTAAGGCGCACGCAAACCGAAGCATACGAAGAACGAGGCGCACGCGGACCGAGCAGCGCACTGCTCGAGGCAGCACGTGCACCGAGGCACGTGGCCCGAAGAGCACGTAGCCCAAGGCTGGCTCGCTGCTCGAGCAGCACGGGGCCCAAGGGCGTCCCGTCGCTCGAGGCGGTGCTGGCCCGGGCGCGGCAACGACACGGCGGTGGTGCTGGCCACCGGGGAGAAGAAAAAAGGAAGGGCGGGGGAGATCGAGGCTCACCGGGGTCGGTCGGGCTCCGGCGGAGGGACAGCAGCAGCAGCGGTGGTGGTGCTGGTGGCGATGGAGGAGGCCAACCGAGAGGGAGACGGCGGCGGCGACGATGATGGTGGCGCTGGTGGCGGCGGAGGAGGCCGGCTTTAGGGGAGACGGCGACGATGATGAGGGCGGTGGCGGTGGAGACGAGGGCGCCGGCGGTGCTCAGGGGGCCGGAGGAGAAAGGGGGCAGTGGTGGTCGCGGAAGTGGTGACGGAGACGGTGGCTAGCGGTGGCGGCTCCGGAAAGAGGGGGCTCAGGGAGGAGACGTCGAAGACAGAGGCGGTGCTGGTGGGTGATGGTGACGGCTGGGGCATGGCCGCGGCAGAGCTGGCCGGGCGCAGGGGCGAGCGGGAGCTCGAGGGAGAGGGGAAGAGAGATCGGAAGGGAGAGGGGGCTGAGAGCGAGTGAGAGAGAGAGAGAACTGAGAAGTGGGGGAGAGGAGAGTGAGGGATCGGGAGAGGGGAAGAGAAGAGTGAGGGAGGGGGGTGGCGGCTGTTCGTGTAGGGGAGAGAGAGATGAGTGCATGGGTTGGGTTAGGGTTAGGTAAGGGGAGGAGTTAGGTTAGGTAATAAAATCAATAATAATAATAATAATAATAATAATAATAATAAGGATAATTATAACAATGGAACTAAAACACCAACTCCAAATTAATAATAAAATAATACAAATCGTAAATTAATACGGTAACGATAACCAAGAGTCCAGACCCTACGACGAAAACAAATCCTAATCCAGAAAAATAAATAAAATTTTAAACCAATACGAAATCTGAAAACCACCCAAATACGAAATACGGTCATATACCTATTTCTAAAATAGGGATATGACACCGATACTGACCGATATCGGTCCGATACTGTCTGATACTGATATAGTTTGGTATCTCCCGGTATAGGTATCGGAATATTCTTATGAGTATCGAAATCGGTATCGGGGCAGACTATTCTTATAAGTATCCGAAATCGGTATCGGTATTGGACTATTCTTATGAGTATCGAAATCGATACCGATACAGTTTGGCATTGTCAATTCTTAAGATAATTTATCTTTCTAGGTACCTACACCATCTAAAGAAGAAATTTGGCAACAAGGCTCATATAGAGGCTTCGATATGCGAAGCATATCTTATCGAGAAGGTGTCAAACTTCTGCTCCATTTATTTCGATACTCATGTCGAGATAAATCGAAATAGACCTCAACGGAATGACGAAGACGTTGAGGATGGAGGTATATTCAATTTAAGGGACAAGCATATTGGGGCTAGTAAGAAACGGTGGCTGACTGACGATGAGTATGATGTCGCGCACCGATATGTCTTGTTAAATTGTGACATACAAGAAGTGAGAGATTTGGAGAAGTAAGTGACTACACCTCATTATAATCTCTAATTTGGTGAAGTAAGTGACTACACTTATTTTTATTCTCTCTAATAGTGTATTTAGAGATGAAGTCAAAATAAGGACACCCGATATTACCGATGAGGGACTTCAAAGAGAGGTTGATTGTACCTTTTCGACCTGGTTTCGAAAATACGTAAGTAACTGAGATAATATGTTATGCGGCTACCATTAAAATATATGCAAGTAAAAAATTTAAATTATTATTATTTGTTTACAGGTTTTATTGCCTGAAACAACACTCACAAATGAGAGCATTCGTTATTTGGCATTGGGACCGAAGAAGCATGCGAAGACTTGGCCAGGCTATGTCATTAATGGCTTCAAGTTTAAGGCAACTCAGCATGCTATAAATGCCGAATTTGTCAATAACAACTTCAGTACTAAGGATTCTGGTGTTTGCATAAGAGGCACCATTTATGATGACGAGCCAAACTTTGACTATTATGGAGTACTTCGGGATATTGTAGATTTATAATATAGTGCCCCATATGATATGCATATTATGATGTTCAAATGTGAGTGGTTCGATATGACACCAAATATCGGTTAGATATCGATAAACAATTTGGATTCGTCGATATAAATCAACGCAGGAGGTATAGAGGGTCTGACACGTTTGTGATAGCAAGTCAGGCTGTTCAAGTTTACTATACGAGCTACTCAAGGCGTCGTAAAGATCGATTTGACTGGTGGACAGTATGCAAGATTAAATCTAGAAAATATTCAACGTTGGAGACCCAGCATACCAAGAGGACGAGATCGAAAAGTTCCAATACTTGGGACAACAGTCGGATACCATGGATGTTGAATTAGATGTTGATATACCTCCTGCTGAGGAAAATAGAGGAGAGAAAGAGGTTGATATACAAGACTTAGATGTCAACCAGGGGAGAAAGAGGCATCTTGTCCCAAGTATTGAGACTGTAGAAGAAGAAGAAGAAGAAGAAGAAGAAGAAGAAGAAGAAGAAGAACTTGATGAGGATGAGGATACAGATGAAGTCGACGATGAGGATGAGGATAATGATGAGAATGAAGACGAGGCCGAGGACGAGGACGATGACGATGATTAAATATCGGTATATTTTAGTTCATGTTTTTGTCGAGGCCGAGGACGAGGATGATTCAGTTTAAATTAAACTTCTGTATTCTTATTTCAGTTTATGTTTTTTGTCGTTCGATCATCTACTTATTGTATGATTTTCTTTTTACAGATGGCACTCCTACTCGTCTGGGCGGCACTCGTCGCCCTGCTGCTGGTATGTGTTCTATTTCAGTTCATATTTTTATATTCATTTATACTTTTATATTATTAATTATGTTTATGTGTTCTATTTACAGGGCATAGTTGCGAGCACTCGTGCTGGTGGTGCTGGTCGTGGTGGTGGTGATGGTGGTGGTGGTCGTGGACGTGGGCGTGGTGGTAGCGGTCGTGGTCACCATCCGTATTCCCCGGATGTGACCTCCAATCCCGACCTGGAGAGCCCGGGCGCAAACTCTTCCCGTCGTCAATCTACCTCGGTGCCACCGTCATCTTCGTCGAGGCCTGCGATTCCATCCGCTAGCGGATCCGTTCTGCCACCGGATGCACCAGCGGATGCATCAACAGATGCAGCAGCGAACCCAGCAGTTACTGTGCGGTGGGCCCCGGAGTACCCTCGGATTCAGTTTCATCCTATTACCGGAGAGTACATGTGCGGACCCTCGGATCCTCCGAGGCCACCAGAGAGGCCGATGGGCGAGTTCCGACGAGAGATATGGCCCGCGGGTGAATCGTAAGTAAATTTAAGTTAATTTATTAAATTTTTTGTATTTATTCAAGTTAATAATTCAGTCATTGCTTCTTTATAGATTTTTTCCGTGGGATGTTGCCCGGATTCTAGGACACATTATCCGGGATAACTACCATGGCCCCTATTTTTCTGAGGTACCTCAGGACAGGCAGTACGTCTGGCTAGACAAGATGAAGGTATATATCTTTTGGTTAATTATTAATTATTCTTTAATTTATTAATTTTTTAATTATGTGATATTTGAATTTGTATGTCAGAGGACGTTCTGGTGGCCCCCCCATCGCGAGGAGACGATCCGCAGGACCTACAAAGCCGCCGCCGGGAAGAAGATACGGGATGCGGTATACGACCTTCGTACGGCGCATACGAAGAAGGCCTGGATCCGAACGGAGTACTATGAGGAGCTGTTGGAGAAGATGGATACTCCTCAATACAAGGAGAAATCATAGAAAGCCAAGGCGAATAGACAGGCCGCGGGTCTTCATACGGGGGGATCAAGGCCCAACGCATTGACGCGTGCAGAGTTGGTGAGATACCGCAAATTTATTCCACTATTTAATTCGGTACTTTTAATATACGAAGTTAGTTAAATTCTACATATGCAGGACAAACGGGCAGTGAAGGAGGGGAGAGAGGCGGAGGCGGTCACCGCTCACGAAATATTCGTGCATATGCACAAGAGGCAAAAGGACGGGAGCTTCGTCGACGCGAGGGCCCAGAAGACTGATGTAAGTACTTACGTTTATGAGATTTATGTTAGAAATATAATTATTTTCAACTTAATTAGGTAATATAACTTAGGAAAACATAGGATTTAGATTATAAGTTAGGAAAACTTATAGTATAAACACATTCATTGGATAGGCTGCGTATCGTGAGGCACTCCGTCGAATTGAGCCCTCTGCCGAGGATGTTGGCAAAACGATGCCCACCCAGATGCCCTCTTCTACGGCCGCTCGCTACGACGACGTGTTCATAGAATTCGCCGGTGGCTTTAGGAAAGGGTGTCTCTACGGCTTAGGTTCCATGGCGTCGTCATTGCAGGCGTCGACTCCAAGAGATTCATTGCCTCTGTCTCCTTCCACGTCCCCCGTAGATGATGTGAAGACGCAGCTTGTGACTCTCGCCACGCGGTGTCAGATTTGCGGGCGATAGTGGTGGGGCACTATCCGCATCCTTCTTCTGCTCCCGATCCATCTGCTCCTGGTCCGTCTGCTGCCGGTCTGTCTACTGCTGCTGTCGGTGCTTCGGATCGACCTGGCCCTTCTTCCACCGGACGGCTTTTTTTTACCGCTCTTTCGAGGCCCGTCTGGTACCGGATGCTGCTATCATGGCGCTACTTGACATGATATCGTCAGAGCAGCTACGCTCGCTTCTAGACCATGTCTTGTCCCAAGTGCCGGCACACACGGTGGAGCATTATATACGCAGAGCGAAAGCGGCGAAAAGAGCACGAGACGATCCACCTTCTCCTTCTCAGTGATTTTGTTTATGTTTTTGGACATTTGGATATGTGTATATTTTGGATATTTTGTTTATGTTTGGATATTTTGTTGTATGTTGTTGGGATATTGTGTTGGATATTGTGTTGGGTATTGTGTTGGATATTTTTTGTGTATGTTGGGATATATTGGATGTTTGGAGATATTGTGTTGGCAATATGGATATTTGTTGGATATGTTGGATGTCGGATATGTTATATTTATGTATGGTGGATGGTGGATGGTGGATATGTTATATTTGTGTATGGTGGATGTTGGATATGTTGTACGTAAAAGGAATAGTCTGTTTCCTGCAAAAAAATTCAAAAATATTACAGTTAGCGACGGACTCGCGACAAGATGGCGACGGATAATCCGTCGCTAACTGTATGAATTACAGGATAGCGACGGATTGCCGACGGATTATCTATCGACCGGGTTCTGGAAAAACACATAGCGACGGAATGGCGACGGATTTCCCGTCGCTCAGGTTCTGGAAATATGGAAGATATCCAGAAGCATGGCGACGGATTATCCGTCGCTACTACGCCGCTAATCCGACGAGGTAGCAACGGATTGTCGACGGATTATCCGTCGGCCTTGTTCTGGAAAAATATATAGCGACGGAATGGTGACGGATTTTTCGACTGATATTACGTATCAGAAACTCTCCGATACTCTTTTACCGACATATTTACGACAGATTAGCGACGGATCTTTCCGTCGCTAAACGTTGGTATTAAAAAATTTCAAATGTCGGAGTTGACGGGAAACCGTCGGCTTGCCGTCGCTAACATTTTTGATGTAGCCAACGGTAATCCTTCGCTAAGTAGTCGCTAAGCGAAGAATTTTTTTTAGCGACAAGGTTATTGCCGACGGATTTTTCAGTCAGTATCCGTCGGTAATCCGTCGGTAATGTCATTTAGCGACGGATATGGCCGTCGCTAAAACGTTGTATTTTAGTAGTGGTCGCTGGGAGATTGGCGTGGGTTTAGGGTTTTATATGAGGGTTCCCTCTATCTTGATCTATGTATATATATACATATGGGTTTGCAACCGGGAAGGGAGTACTCACGGTTAGGCTGCTCGAGCTCGGCCTGGGATTAAGCGGGGTTCTCTTTGATTGGTTTTAATATGGCCTGTGGCCCTGTGCGCTGTTCTGGTCCACTATTCCCGCAAGGGAACGGTGTTGATTTCTTTTTTTTTTTCTTTTTTTTCCTTTTTTTCTCTATATATAGTAACCTGTATAGATATATCTATATATACTTATACATGGATATGTATATTTATCACCAAAATCCATTAATAAATATTTGTAATAAATAAAAGGATACAATATACTCTCTTAAAATTTTCTAAAATATTTAATATATCTTTAACAATATATAAATCTCATTACATATAAAAGCTCTATAAATCAGTTTATATTAAGCCAATAATAACTAATGATTCTATTTATTGACACTACAAACATAAATAATAATAATAGAGTCTGGATGACAACTAAAAATAATTAATGGTAAACATAGTAAATTTGGGTGGGCCTGTCATGCTCCTACATACATTGGTCTACAGAAACAGTCCTATAAATAATCTAAGATACCATATTAATATTAATAATATTAACATTATTCATATATACAATTATTTTAGGAACCATTTATTTATCCCATTTAAAGTAAGGTAGAGGTATACCTCCCAAATTATGTCGACATGGACGTCTCTGGACGCACTGTCCGACCTATATGGGATTGGGCTTGGTTCGGGCCAAGTTCGGGCTGACATAGCACAATCGGGTCACCTAAAAATCTATATTCTTAATTAATAAATAATTAAATCAAATATAGGAGTTAAGTCGCAACTTAGCCTGATTTTTCTAGTTAGGATGCACTCATGGCTGGGCCTTCCCTACCAGGGCTAATACACTAGTCAAAGCATACCACTGTACTATCCGCACCATGATTCCTAGCCGTCTTGTACTTCAAAACTCCACCATGGCTAAAATTATCTACCGTAATAATTAAATAAGTAATTATTTATAAAAATTCTAAACATCACCATTTTATTCAAATAAATAAATAAAAGATATATTATCAAAATTTTGGAAAGAGGAGTTACACCTAGTGTGCTACTTCTCCAATCCTGCTCAGTACCTCAAATGGACCAATGTAGCGGGGACTCACCTTTCCAGCTTGACTGAATCTGATAGTGCCTCTGGTAGGAGAAATTTTGACAAATACTAGATCTCCTACCTCAAAACTCCAAGGTTCAACGCCTAGTCTCCGTCCAATTCTTTTGGCGGTCCTGTGCAATCCTCAGCATCCCTCTGATCATCTTTATCTTCTCAGCGGCATCTGTAACCATCTCTGGCCCCAACATGACTTGATCTCCAATGTCATCCCATACTAGTGGGGTGCGGCAACGACGTCCATATAACGTCTCAAACGTTTCATCTGAATACTGGCCTGGTAGCTATTGTTGTAAGAAAACTCAACCAGGTGTAGGTTATCTTTCCAAGATCCTCCAAACTGTAAGACGCATGATCTCAATATATCCTCAAGCGTCAGAGTAGTCCTTTCAGACTAGCCGTCAGTCTACGGATGGTACGATGTGCTGAACTTCAGCTGTGTGTCCAAATATTTTTGTAGACTTTTCCAGTAATATGAAGTGAACTGGGTATCCCTATCGAATACAATGCTGACTGGAACTCTATGAAGTCGGTATATGTTTCGCATGTAGGGAACTGCTAGCCTTTCAGTGGATAAACCAACCTTAAAAGGGAAGAAATGTGCAGACTTGGTCAGTCTGTCCACAATTATCCAGATATCATCCTTCCATCCTTGGGATCTAGGTAATCCAGTTATAAAACCTACGGTGATATGTTTCCATTTCCACTCCGGAATGGAAAGCGATTGTAACAAACATGTTGGCCTCTGACGATCTGCCTTCACCTGCTGGCAGATCAAGAACTTGGAGACGAATTCTGTCACGTCTCACTTTATTCTAAGCTACCATATATGTGCCCTCATGTCCTTGTACATCTTGTTTGCTCCTGGGTGTATAGGATACTGCGACTGATGTGCTTCTTTCAATAACTCATTCCTCAGTTCACCAGTCGGCACGCAAAGCCCCATGTCATACCTCAAATCTCCATCTCTAGCTATGAAAAATCCTTCGAGTGTTTCAGCTAACGCTCGATCTCTTAATTTGTACAGTATCTCATCTTGGAATTGAGTCTCCTTGACTATGCTGATTAGGCTGGACTGCACTTGTAGTTGCATCATGGGCGAGTTCACACCTGGTACAATTGCTTCTTTACCAAGCTTCAATATTATTTCTTCTGGTAGCACAATCTCTCGCCCGAGCTTCTCCACGTCTTCTAGCAGGTGTCAGTTCTTCGTTAAAACATAGCCATCGGATACCTGCTAAGCGCATCAGCAACGACATTAGTCATACCCAGATGGTACTGCAGGTTGATATCAAAATACTTTATAAGCTCTAACCACCACCTCTGGCGCATGTTGAGCTCCTTTTGAGTAAAGACATACTTGAGACTTTTATGGTCTGTGTATATGTCTACCTTCTCGCCATAACGATAATGCTTCCAAAGCTTCAGGGCGAATATGACTGCTGCCACCTCTAGGTCATACGTCGGGTAGTTCTTCTCATGGTTCTGTAATTGCCGAAAAGTATAAGCAATTACCTTTTCATGTTGTTGTAGCACACAGCCCAATCCTTTGCCTGAAGCATCGCTGTAGATAGAAAATCCACGTGATCTTGATGGTAGTGTCAATATAGGTGTTGTTGTCAACCTTCTTTTTAGTTTCTCAAGTGACGCTAGGCATGCTTCGGACCAAACAAACTCTTAGTTCTTCCTGGTTAGCTTTGTCATAGGATCAATAATCCTTGCGAAGTCCTTCATGAACTTCCTATAACAGCCTGCTAAGCCCAAGAATCTTCTTATCTCTACAAATGAACTGGAGGTTGTCTAAGACTCCACTGCTGCTATCTTCTTGGGATCCACAGATACCCCTTCTCCTATGACAACATGGCCAAAAAAAATCTACTTTAGCTAAGAAAAACTCACACTTGGATAGCTTATTATATAGTTTCTCCTTCCTTAAAGTCTTCAAGACTATCCGCAAGTGCTTCTCATGCTCTTCTCGGGTATTCGAGTAGATCAGAATGTCCTCAATAAAGACAACGACAAACTGGTCCAGATACTCATGGAAGACCTTGTTCATGAGATTCATGAACACGGTTGAGGCATTTGTAAGTCCAAAGGACATGACCAAGAACTCATATTGTTCATACTTGGTGTTGAATGTCATCTTCAGAATATTCTCCTCTCGTACTTTGACCTGGTGATATTTTGACCTGAGGTCAATCTTCGAGAAAACTTCACTCCACTCAGCTGATCGAAAAGGTGATCGATCCCAGGCAGAGGGTACTTTTTTTATGGTGATGTTGTTGAATGCCCGATAATCTATGCACATCCGTACAGTTTTATCCTTCTTGGGCACGAACAAAACAGGTGACCTCCAGGCTGAAGCTCCATCTTTGATAAATCTCTGGGCCTTGAGCTCATCAATCTGGTCATTCATCTCCTTAGCCTCCTTGGGGTTGACTCTGTAGCTTTTTTGTGAAATAGAGGAAGAGCCAGGTACTAGATCGATAGTGAACTCCACATCTTGATTAGGGTGTAACCGAAAAGGTTATCGGGGAAGACATCTAGGAATTCTGCTATCAGGGGATGAGGGGGTCCAGAAACTTCTGTGATGGAGGTGTAGAAGACACATCCCATGCTCTCTGGTGCTCGAGCTACCTCAAACTTAGATCTTTTAGGTGGACTAAAGATAACACAACCCCGATGACAGTCTATCAGGACGTGTTGCTTGCTCAGCTAGTCCATTCACAAGACTACATCATATTTAGGGAGAGGCATAACCATAAGGGGTGCTAGGAAGGTGTGACCTGAGATAGTGATAGGGCAGGTTCAAGTCTCTGTGATAGGTATAGGTCCCCTTTCGTTTATTACTCTACAGATCAACTTATTATACCCTACATCTATATGGTATGCAACAATGAAGTCCGATGATATAAAACCATATGATGCTTCAGAATCAAATAAAACTAATATCGGATGCGAATGTAATAAAATGGCACCTGCGATGACATCTCCTTCAGTCTCCGGCTCTACTTCTGGCTCCTCAACGGCCAAGGCAAAAGCTTGCTCGGTCCTGTGCTGGTTATAGTACTGCTGCTGGGTAGGTAGTGGACATTTCTGCTGTTCAGCTCCAGTTCTATTGAACGCAGTAGGACAGTCCCTGACCGGATGGGTAGTAGACCCACAAGCAATGCAGTGTCCTAGCTTCTTCCTACAGATCTTCGCTGTATGTCCGGGCCTCTTGCAGTAGGTGTAGTTGGATGTCTTCGATTGGTTCTGCTGGGGTGTGCTTTGTTCTGCTGTTGTTGTTGATGGTGAGAGGTCCTGTTATTGTTGTTGGGCCTCTTGAAGTTGCCCTGATGGTTGCTTCTAGATCCTGGGTGCTCTTTCGTAGATCGGGTAGACAAGATGGCTGCCACATCTTAGGCCTCCTTCAATATCTTGTCGTATGTCCTAGCTCCATTGGCCGCAACCATGGTACGGATCTCCTCCCACAGTTCGAGCCGAAACTTCTGGGTACGCTACACCGGGTCTGCTACCAGGCTGGGCACAAACCTATCGAGTCGGTTGAACTCGACTGCGTACTCTTCTATGGTACGATTTTCTTGCTTCAAGTCATAAAACTGCCTCCCCATGGCTTCTAGGACAGCTTCCGAGAAGAACTTCGTCTTAGACTGCTTCTTGAAGGAACGCCAACAGGTTCCTCCAGTCTGGAATCTGGGCTCGTTCTTGTACCATATGCGGGCCAGATCCCGAAGCTATAGGGCTACAGCCTCTACCATAAGGTCGGCTGGTATTCGAGCAACGCTGAAGAGACGCTCCATGTCGTCCAGCCATTCGTCCGCGTATATGAGGCCTTCGTTTCCCTTGAAAGGCCGCGGATCCACCTTCTTGAGACTTTCAATATTTTCAACTTTCTCCTGGATAATAGACTTCCAGTCAGAATTATATTTCTCCAATGAAACATAAAACTTATCAATTACACTTATCTTACCTTGGCAGACCTCTATTCCGTCTGTGATGAGTCTAGCGCTGCTATAGCGACATTTTGGGCATTCTCCATACCCTCCCTCATGATCACGGTCTGTTCGCAATTTGCTTCTGCTTAAGCCCTCTGTGCCTCAAGTACTCATCGTAGCAGGCCTACGAGCTCGACGGGGTCCACTGGCACTGGTGGAGCAGCTGGAGAATTTACATCAGCAATTGATAGTGTGGATCTCGGAAGAATCGGTGCAGCTGCATGTACAGTGGAAGTGCATACAGCACGGGAAGTCCATACAGCACGAGGATGGTAGTGGGCTGCACCGGAGAGGGGTCTGATTGATACTGAGTAGGGGTATTCCCAGAGGAAGAAACTACTTCGTCAGCAGGCCTAGAGCGAGTCGTCTTCCTTTTCGCCATCTTCTAAAAGGCTTGGGTACAAATATAAGCAAGGTAGCCTATAGGACTATAAGCAAGCAAAAATAGGTATTTAAATAGATAATTTTGGCCCTATGTTGTAACAGGGTAAAAATAATCTAGGTGTTCTAGTTGTTTCTAGAGTCTGTTTTCCCAGAGTCATTCCTAGACCTAGGTCAGATTGCAGGACTGCATGCTGGTTTAGACTAAGTTGACCTGTAACACCCAATTTTCCAGATGAGGGTATTTTTGAAATTTTGTAATTATAATTATTATTTATTGATATTTATTTTACATTATGATTTTTGGTAATTTTTAATAATTTTTAAACTATTTAAAACTGTTTTAAGTCATGACTTGGGATTTTGGTGTGCAGCTAGTGAAACCGTAGAGACTGCATGACCTAGAGCCTAACCATGTCATTAGGATGATTTAATTATCATTTTTAGCCTAGGGATAATTTGGTCATTTTGACTTATTTGAATTATTTGGTGAATTGTTGAATTGGTGAATTCTAGGTTGACTTGACTTGTTGAGACTTAGTGAACTAGTCTAGAAGCTAACCCTAACTATGGTAACCCTAGTCTAACTTAGGTTAACCTATATTTAGTCATTAGAAACTAATTTTAGAATGAGGGGATTTTGTTTAGTGCATTTAAGTCATGGCTTGTGGTTTCATGAAATGACTTATGGCTAAATGGTTTATTTGATCATGACTTGGCCCATGGCCCATAGCTAGAAGCCCTAACCCTAACCAAACCCTAAATGACCAGCCATAGGGATCCCCACTCTATATAAACACTTATTCTCTAGGGCTTGCCTCCTTTCATTCATTTCAACATTGGAAAAAGAAAGGTATTGTCCCTCTTCCAAAAATCTCCATAAATCCATTTTAATTCCTTTTTAATCCTAGTTTCTTGCATTAGAACCTAATTTTCTCCTATTTTCTGAATGTGAAATTTACTTCCAGCTTTGGGATAATTGGAGCCTTTGGCATCAAGAGGAAGAATCCCCCATTTGGAGCTTTTCCAAACTTTTTGCACATATAGGTAAAATCCTCTAAATTGATTTATATTTCAGTTTTTTTGCATGTAGGGCTAGATCTAGGAGTCCCCTAGGTGTTCCTGAAATTTGGGTGGAATTCGTGTCCGTTTGGTGTCCGTATCGGACACGTGTCATAGTGTCTCTTGGGTGTTTGATGAAATGCTTGAATGGGATGAATATTGTTAATTTTCAAAACAAATTTTAGTTTTGGGTAGCCTAATAGGTGGGGAATTGATTTGTAATTGACTGAGTCGATTTTAGGTAGGTTTGGACACTGTTATTGGGCTCGGACACGGAGCACGAGACACCGCACGGGGCTCGTGCGGCTGCCCTGCTGCTCGATACTGATTGCGGACATGACACGCTATGGTTTGACACCAAATTTTATGGAAACGTTCCTCTAGTGACTGACACGACACCTACAAACTTTTGTAGGATCTCGTTGTGTGTGCACGAAGGAAATTGACCCGCACTGGGTTTGCACACTCACACGCGCGTGCACAGACACACTCGGATACGCGTCTCGTGCACGCGACACGATCCACGTGGACACTGTGCAGGCTATGGGACACACTCTTCTAGTCCTGACGAACACTTAGACACGTGCACGAGGTGTCTAGTGTAGTGAGTCGTGTCCACGAGTCGACTGCATCGCAGCACGATACAGTCTGTGCACGCGATGTGTCTGTACGTGTTTTATGACTTGGACATGCCGTGTCCAGTCGTGGAGACACGTGGGGACTCGTGTGGACTCTAGACACGAGTACGACACTACCCTAACCTGTTTTGTATGTATTTAATTGCATTTTCGAATTCAAATCGAGAATTCCCTACATTACTGATACTGTGTTCAGTTTTTTTGATAAGTTCAGAGTTAAATATTATTTTAAATTGTTAAATTATGTAAGTTAATGTTCATTTAATGATGTGTAATGTATATGACTACTTGGGAATGTTTTTTTTTCATTGGCTAGGTCGAGGATTGCATGGTTGATAGGAAGATTTGGTTTCATTTTCATAACATCCTGAAATTTCTGATACATTCAACCTATTTTTTTTTCCTGATTTGAATTACCATGATTTGTTCATGTATATGTGTAGGATTGATGTTAACTAAGGATTTTGGATTAAGGGGTTTTTCTGATACATGATTTGAATGACAGTTTTCAATGAGTTTTCAGAGTTTTAAATAAAAGGTAATCTGAGAATTTTCTATGCTTGTTAAACAGAGAACTGATATTGATTTCTTCCTGAAATTGAAATGTAAACTAAGTCTGAGTATACACTGTTTGATTATACATATATTAACACTGTTACAACCTGGCATGAGCTTAACTGATCTTTGAAACCTATTTAACACACACTGCCATGTTCCTGAGAACCCCCCTAATTACCTAAAACTGAGATTCACACACTGTCATACACACACACACATGGTTGATTTTCTGAGAACTTGAAATCTGGAATATAGACATGTTAGGAATGTTGGGATGATCGATTTTAAAATTGGTGTTTAGAACTTATATGTGTAAATCTTGCACTGTGATATACAAACTGTTATGCTACACACATTTCCTGGGATGCACAGGCCTATATGTGCCACATTGACACATTCTCACATGAGATGTCCACCCTTTGACACATCACACTTTGATCACATGCTGAACTCACACATCACTGTTACTCTGCACACACATGACACTGAGTTGTGCACATGTTGACTGAAGCCCCTAGCCTTCACACTGTTTAGTTAAGCCTGAGATCAGAATTGGTTGTGAATGCTAGTTTTAAACATGGAAACTGGATTTCATTGGTGATTCAATGTGATGTTCTTTTAGTTCACATATGTATCTATGTAAATATTCATGGTGGTTTAGGACTCTTGGTATCACATTTATATTATATGATAGTGTACATATAATTTAGGACTATTAGTCATATATCTATTTTTTAGATGTAGTAGATGGAATGTTAGATAGGGATTGTTGAACCTTGGATGATGATTGTAGGTGGCTGTTAGAGGGTAGAATGGACGGAGTATGACACTTGGGTTGAATATTGTATCCATGTATCAATGCAAGATTGTATATGATACTGAGGTTTGATTAACTGAATATGCAAACTGAGTGGTGATACTTAATCTGATTTTTTTAGATTTTCAGAAGGGTTGGTGGGTTTCGATTTTGGTTGATTAATGAACTGCTGTCCCACACCACTCTCCTACAGTAGACACATTTCTTCACTGCATTTTTCCTAACATCTACACTGCCCTCATTGCACAGATACTGCCACAAATTCATTGTCCTGTACCACATCACCTGCCTAACCAAATTACATATTGCTCTACATCCCTGAATTGGCCACAGATGCATGCATTTGCTCTTATTTTTCACTGAAATCGAACTGTTTGGTACCAAACATTACCTGCCTATCTTATTACCTAATCCCCTTGAAAGTTCAGTCTCCTTGCCATGTTCAGACCCTCCTCTTTGGTTCTGTCTTGTGGTCTCAGACCCAGTGTAAGGAGTAGGTATGAGACTGAGTCCCATGTCCTTGGATATGTGAGGATCCTTCCCTTTTGCCCTCTCTCTTTGGGTCTGTGTGTTGATGATTGGAATCAACATTCAAATCCCTGAGTTGCACATGAAATATATGAGGGTATATTCATATCCCTATATATGGATATATGTGTGTAGAGTGGGTTTGAGGAAAGTGAGTTGTGTCTTGAGCTTGTGAGTGTGAGAGGATTGAGAAATTGTTTGGCTTGTGTGTTGAGAGAGTTGAGAGTGAAGAGTATGGGTGTTAGAGGGAGAGTTCCATTTAGGGGTATATAATTAGTCCTTGTATTCATAGATGGTACTTAGGATATGGTAAGTACCTTGTATAGGTTGTGTAGTGTAAATTAGTTTGGGATATATATATATATATGTATATGATATGGGTAATGTGTTATATCCTTAATTGTGTGATATGGTATAGGTAGAGCTGATTAGATAGTTAACCTATGACCAATATTGGACTGTTGACCAAAGTCAACATTGACCTAGACAGTTGACCCAGAGTTGACTAGAGTTGGACTTTGACCTAGATTGGCTTAGAAATCATGTAGTTTGCATTGTAGCTTTCAATTCTCTTGTATTTTACATATTATAACCCATATTACTCTGTTTAGGACTTTGTGACTCTGGTGCAGACATCTGATATTACACTACTCTTTTCAGAGTATCAGGCGAGTACATTCTCTGATAGTTCTCCCATTTATTTGTCAATTACTGTACTTCAGTTCTAGTTAGCTGTATGTGATTCTCTGTTACAAACATGTATGTTTATTTCTGAGTCCATGTATACGACACACATACTTACTCGTCTTATCTCTATTATTCGAATCACCATACGAATAACTATTCGAACCACCTATTCGTATCTTCATATATTGGTTGGACTTTTATTCGAATGATGTGTCGGATTTTGGATTCATTTATATTAGATGGGCGGAAAAATACTTGATTAGACATGTGAACATTCCCACTATTCGAACCACCCCCTGTGAATATATTTGAACGATAGCCATTCCACACCCGGCCAGGTGTGTGATGTGTCGTATTTACCCTTAGCCGTTTACATGTCTAACTAAGTATTTTAAAACACACTTGGAGAATTTATTCGAATCATTATTAGAACATCATGTGAATCACTATTCGTATCACCATATTCGTATCACCTTATTCGATTCACCTTATTAGAATAATGACTAGAATTACATTCGACTCATCTTATATTAGATTCACATCGGGATTACACTTGACTTATATTGTACCATCTGAACTCATTATGTTATTCTAGTTCAGCTAGATCTTATTTTACAGTCTTCTTTGCTATGCTTCTCTTCTTGTTTAGTTACTTACTTTCTTTGTACTTTATCTGTCTCTCTATACCATCACCAGAAAATTAAACTGTCATATTCATCAATACAACTGCCTATAACTGCTTTATAGTTCTCTGTCATTTACTTGGATTTTCTAGATGAGATTGTGCTCGTTCCTGTCCTGACTGGACCTGTTGAAAATTTTACAGATGATTGTCCCGAGGACACATGTCCTACATTTTACTGAGGAAATGGCTTAGCTACCTATGGCCCCGACACTCAGGAGTGATCGGGAGTTTAGTTAGTCTGTCTTGTTTTAGTTTTCCTGATTAGAACTGGAGTTGTATATAGAGATTTGAGACTTGAGATGTATTTGAGATTGTGGAGTTTGTTATTATTATATTAGTAGTTTTGTTGTCTTCAAATTCTTAGTTACATTTCTGTGTTATCTTATCGTGCTTAGACTGTGATTGAGTTACACCATATCTTATACTTGTCCTCCGTTCGGAGTTGATCATGATGAGTACATTATATACTGCATGAGTTGATGGTTAGTTAGAGACTTAGAACAGCGTTCTACCGCCGACACTGCGGCGTAGGCTGGGCGTTGTTACGTACTCGTACCCTCACAGTGGGGGCTAGTAGTAGCTCCGGCTGGGCGCTGTTACGTACTTGTACCCTTCAAATCCCTGACATGAAGGCAGAAGTTAAAGTTGCTTTGGACAGGTTAGTTATACTGTACGAAGAAGGAGCAACGTCGACCCGACCAACTCAGGGGGGCTAATAGTAGCTCCGGCTTGGCGTCTAAGCTATCAGCAGCCGGTCGCATACTACAAAGGAAGAAACAAAAGCAATCTTTCCAACCTACTCAAGAGTTGTCTGCTTACCTTAACTCTTATCAAGACGAAGATGAGACTCCAGATCACTTCGCCGTTTTAGAATGGTGGAAGAGACACGACAAGAGATTTCCTGTGCTTTCTAACATAGCACGTGATCTACTGATGGTTCCGGTGTCGACGGTAGCATCGGAGTCCTGTTTTAGTTCAAGTTCGAGGATGTTGAGCGATAGGAGGAGCCGCTTGAAACCCGATATTTTGGAAGCAATCGTGAGCGTACAAGATTGGATGAATGCCGATAGAAGAACACAAAACCAGAAAAATGAAGAAGATCATGACGTCCACGAGCTGGATTTGGAATCGCTTTCATTGCATGAAGGCGAACAACAATGAGGCTACGGTGCAAGGTATTAGGTATGTACATTTAAACTTATACATTTCAATTTTAAATTTTAACTTATACTTTCAAAAACTATTTTTTATTTTTTACTTATACTATTCAAATTTTTAATTTTAATTTATACTATTCAAATTTTAACTTATACTTTCAAAAACTATTTTTTACTTTAAAAAAATATATTTTTTAACTCCGCCTATGCCAAACAAGCATTTGCCGGTCCCAAGCCCGGATAAAGGAAGAGGGAGAAACATTTTTTTTTATTTTTATAAATTTTTATAAACATTTGTATATATTTGTATAAACATTTTTGTATAAACATTTGTATTACAAACTATTACTAAATTATAAACATTTTTGTATTACTAAATTATAAACATTTATATAAATATTTTGTATAAACATTTTATAAACATTTTTGTATTACTATTCAAATTACATTTTATAAACATTTTCCTCTTATACTATTCAAATTACAAACTTTTGTATTAAAAATTTTTATTAAAATTTTTCAAAAATAAAACATATTCCTAAATTAAAATTAAGTAACAAATTTTTAAAATTAAAATACAAAAGAAAAATGTTTAAAAAACCAAATAAAAAGAAAAAAAACTGTTAAAAAAAAATTCAAAAAACTGGTCCGGTCCGGTCACCCGGCCTGAACCGGTCCGAACCGACCTAGGCCTGGACCGGCCCGTGGTCCGGTTCAGCCCGGACCGGCCCTCACTGGGTCCGGTCCAGTGGGCCGGGCTGGGTCGGAAACTTCCAAACCGGGCCGGGCTTGGTCCGGACCGTAAAATTGACTGGGCCGGTCCTGGACCGGTCCGAACCCGGTCTGGCCCGCAGCCATTGGACCGTGGGCCGGACCGGACCGGCCGAAAAAACCTTGAGTTTAGCAAAAGGAGCGAGGAGCCCGCAGACTCCGAGGAATTCGTACCAGGTGGACTTGTCTCTATGGGGAAAAGTTACATTCGTTTGGGACACGGAGTTGTATTGTCCCGTCTGTGCAGCTTAGCTATATCTTCAGTTGGTGCTTTGTCGTAGTTCTATTGGTGCAGTAGCCTACCTTGTCCTACCTTGTCCGAGCTCTCTAGCCTAGTGGTATTAGAGCGGACATCCGGAGGGATCGGCAAGGTTCGAGTCCCCCAATTGTGTGCGTGCGTGGAATTTCAAAAAAAAAAAAAAAAACCGTCTTCTGCACGTGTCCGGTTCCTAGACTTTAGTAAAGTTAGAGAATTAGAATGTATCCTTCTATAGGCTGTTTGGATAAAGAGCTTTGCTATGCCTACAACCAAATTTTACAACTTTTCTACAACCGGACACGTGTCGGACTTCGATTGGAGGAGAGGGAAAAATGGTGGGACCGGATGGAGCCCATGTAGCAGGGGGGGTGAGAGTGGTGGTGGGACCCGGTGGGATCCATGTGTAAGGGGTGGAAGAGTGTAGTTGTAAGTAGGTTGTAAAAATTTGGTAGTAAACTTAGCATTTTCCTTGGATAAATGCAACTTTCTGTAAATGTAAAAATAGTACTTGTAGCAAGTTAAGTTTTCGTAGACTTATAGTAAGTGATATTTTTCAAAATGTATTTGGATAGAATATTTTTTTTTACTGAAAGTGAAAAAAAATTGGTTTGTTATTTGAATAGTTATGTAAGTAGAAAGTGAAATTTTTTTAGAGATATGGTAAAACCAAGGTATGGTTACCCCCCAATATATATATATATATATATATATATATATATATCAGCTCTCTCTTTCTCTCTTTACATTTTTTTTTCCCAAAACAAACTCCCCACCGCCACCACTCCCCACAGCCGCCGCCACCACCATCACCACTCCCCACAGCCGCCACCACCATCACCACTCCCCACAGCCGCCACCGCCACCACTCCCTACTGCCACCGCCACCACCACCACCACTCCCCACAGCCGCCGCCGCCGCCACCACCACCACCAGCTCCTCATCTCTCCCCACCACCACCACCACCGCCAACTCCTCCTCTCTCCCTACCACCACTGCCACCACTCCCCACCACCCCCGCTACCACTCCCCACCGCCACCGCCACCACCACCACCACCAGCAGCTCCTCCTCTCTTCCCACCCCTGCTACCACTCCCCACTACCCCCGCCACCACTCCCCACCGCCACTGCCACCACCACCACCAGCTCCTCTCTCCCCACCCCCGCCACCACTCCCCACCGCCACCACTCCCTACCGACAGCAGCTCCTCTCTTCCCACTTTCTTTTCACTTCCCTAACTTTTTTTATGTAACTTGGTTGTAAGGAAAATTTTATGTGCTGCAAGTACTGTTGCATGGATAAAACAACTGCAATATCGATTCTCGCACGAGCCAAACGCTGACTGCCGCGAGCTCCGGCCAGTTGCAGCAAAACACTCAACTTACCGCGGTTTCCCTGCGATCCAAACAGCCCCTAGTACAACCCATTGAAAGGAAAGTTGGTTCGGTCATTTTGCTTTATAGAAAGTGCAATTTTACTTGGAAAGGAACAAATACAATTTCTTTGTGTGAAAATTTTCTACTAAGAAAATTCTCTTGCCTCTTCTTTCTTTGTTCAAATCAAAATATTGTTATTCAGTATGTGCTCTTGAAAAAAAGGTTAAGTTCAGATCACTTTTTTAAATTGCATGCGACAAGGAGATACCGATGAGCAAAATTTTTACCACTAAGAATATTTTGAACAAATTTGCACATATATCCGAATCAACTCTTAGGACTGTTTTATGTGCGACTTTTTCGGAGGCCGGTAACATTAATTTAGTTTTATTTTGTTCACAAATTACAACAAGTAAAATAAAAATATTTCTAACAGAAGACAGACATACATGGTTTGCTAGACATACGACCCCATACTTATCACTGTGTCAAGTTGCTCTTTTGTCTCTCGCTGGTTGCGAGACAACCATATCGGACAGATCCAGACACTGTAGCTGAGATGGACTACCGTAAATTTTGGATGGACTATAAGTGGACTAACATATATAAAAAATTGAGCCCACCCCGAAGTAATGCTTGGATCCGCCCCTGCCAACATCCAATAAATTAAACAACTCCAACGTCTAAATTTATTATATTAAATAAAATTAAATAATACTCAACTAAATCTAATAAAAAAAAAGTTCATACTCTTCTCGCTTCCTGATGTACACAATTATAAATTAAATCGTTGTGATCAAGTTTAACAAGTAAAACAAGAGTTTTTTGAAAAATAAAAGATGGTTCAAACCACGCATTCGAATCAAAAAATTTCTTGCTAGTATGTATATTGAACATTTTGATTAACATGTTTCATTTTGTCTTTGCTAAGAAGCTTCTTATGCAAATGAATTTTTGTAGATTTTGTAAAATTGAGTAGTATTTTCAGATATTTCGATGTTATAGTTGTTTGATCAATACAATTATTCTCGATACATGAAAGTTAAACGGTACTTTTTTCTTTTTTTTCTACTTATACACATTGGTCATTTTTTAAGAAGAAGTAAATTAAACTTAGCACCATTAATATATGGCATCAATTTTTCTTTTTTTACATTAAATAGGGTCTTATATTCAGTTCTGAACATGGTCTGTTGATCTCAGGACCGGCCCTGGTAACGTGTCACTGGAAGAAAGCATTCCAGTAGACCTCATCCATTTTTATAAGCATTAGAGAAACAATTAGCTTTATAATGAATAAGATTACCACAGTACTAAGCCACGTGTTGGAATATATTTAGAATTGTTAAAAATTTAACAATCATAACAATAACTAAGATTATCAAAATTTTGACGGTCATAAAAAAATAGAAATCAATCTAAACGTAAAAAATTTGGCAGTCTTGTACACATCTAAAATTGCCAAATAATTAGCCAAATTTGGAAAAGAAGTAGTTTTTTTTTTATTTATTTTTAATTTAAAATAGTGATATTCTCTAGTATTTTTTAAAATATATTCAAAGAATATTACATGTATAATTTTTTTGTCGCATTTAAAGTGCTTTTAGCATTGGTAAGAAAAAAGAGACCACAATATACAAATTAAATACTAGGACCCTCGTAAATTGGAATATTGTGCCTACGAAGCAAAAGCAATAAACCATCCAACTTGTTACTAGAGCATCATTAGTAAAAGCATCCTGAGTAAGACTCATCTTCCTATCCAATTTCTACATTCAGTAATTTGAAACTTATTTTGTATAATAATAAGTATACACTAACTTTATCATTTTCTTCTGCTATTTTCGTAGAAGTTCAACCCAAATTTTTTTTTTTTTTTTTAGATTTTATTTCCCCGAATCGACGAGAAATACCTATAAAAGGAATCAAATCGTTTCCATTCCCATAAAACATCCGGTGTATCTAACGGCCCACACCACAACGGACACCTTCTTTTTCTTTTTCTTTTTTTCAAAATTTTATAAAATTTTGAGCACCATTACTAGTTGATGCTTATCCAAATTCCCACCCCATAAATCAAACTTTGAAAAGGACCCCTTCTTACGTGCATGGTTGGAAAATGAGAAGTGCGCATCAACTTCTGTGACCTCATACCAAAGCGACAAAAAAGTCCACTTCCGTCCAACTTTTATTTTCCCGACTCAGATTCCACGTTTCATCCTCTCCACCAGTTCCAGCAGCGCCACCTTCGACTTCCCGCCTTCCGCCAGCGACGCGGCGGCCCTCTCCTTCGCACGCTCCGTCCGGGCTCTCAGCTCCACTCCCCCCTCCGACTCCATCAGCCACCTCACCTTCCTCTCCAACTCCTCCGCGCTCACGATGTCCTTGTCGTACCCCTCCATCGGCACCGCCAGCTTCATCTCTTCCACAAGGAACACCTTGTTCATCCGCTGCTCCGCGTACATCGGCCACGCCACCATCGGAACGCCGTTGACGATCGCCTCCAGCGTCGAGTTCCACCCGCAGTGCGTCACGAACCCCCCGACCGACCCGTGCTCCAGCACCGCAGCCTGCGGCGCCCACGACTTCACCACAAGCCCCCTCCCCTTGGTCCTCTCCAGAAACCCTTCGGGAAGTATGCGCTCCAGGTCCGGCTCGGGCGGGGCCTCGAACAGCTTGTCCGAGTCGCCGCTCGGCGGGCTCCGGACCACCCACAGGAACCTCTGCCCGCTCCTCTCCAGCCCTACCGCCATCTCCTTCAGCTGCTCCGAAGGGAACAGCCCTATGCTCCCGAAGCAGAGGAAGACCACCGACTTCTTCGGCTGCGCGTCGAGCCAGGCCAAGCACTCGGACCCTCCTCTGCTACTCTCCCGGTCGCCGGACTGGATGAGCGGGCCGATACAGTAGTTTGGAGGGAGGGCCGCGTCCGAAATGGCCGCGACGGCCCTCGGCTCGAGGTCCTCGAACGTGTTGATGATGTAGCCCTCCGCTTCCTTCAACCGTTTGGAGAAGTAGAGGAAGCCCTCGTAGACCGGGTCGTCGCGGTCGAGCATCGGGACCGGCATGTGGTTGGCGGGGAGCGGAGGGATGCCGGGGAAGTGGAGCGGGTTGCTGCCCATCTCCCGGAAGCTGGCGGTGGTGCGGGAGTGGAGGTCCGGGAAGTTGAGGAAGACCGAGAAGACCCCGGCGCCGGAGGTGAAGAAGTAGTAGGCGGGGATGCGGAGCTCGGCGGAGACGTCGAGAGCGTACCCGCAGAAGTAGTCGAGGACGAGCGCGGAAGGAGGGGACTCGAGGAGGAAGCGACGCAGCTCAGGGTTGGAGAGGCGGAGGAGGTCGAAGGCGTGGGCCTCGTGGTGGCGGGAAGGGTTGTGGGGAAGAGAGTCGGGGCGGGGGAGCACGTGGAAGGAAACGGAAGGGTTGGAAGCGGAGGAGCGAGCGATGAACGCGGCGGTGGAGCCGGTGTTGTAGTGCGGCTCGACGATGATCACGGTGACGGAGAGGCCGTGGCTGTCGAGGAGCTTGGCCAGCTCGAACATGGAGACCAGGTGGCCCATGCCCGGGGATGGGTAGAGGACCACCATCGTCGGCTTGGCGGACATTTTTTTTTTTTTATTATTGTTTTGGGGAGGATGAGGAAAGAGAGGTCCTCTTATGCTGACAATGGCCAACAGGAGTCTTCATTTTATAGAAGAAGTGGAGTGTTTCGTGTCGGTCTGCAATTGCAACTTTCGTTGGTAGCAGGTAACATGCAATTGCTACATGGCAGCAGGTGGATGGTAGGTGTGTCTAATCGTTGCAATTGCTACTTGGCAATGGTAGGTGTGTGTCTAATCGTTTCAATTCCTACCAAATTTTTTTTCAGAAAATTACAAAAAAAAATTAAAATTTAAAGTAATTCTAAAAAAAGTATCATGTTCTGTTAAATTATATTTTGAGCATCAAATCGGCAATTCAATTGCCGTTTGATGACGTCAGCTATGTCATTCGTTAATCCGAAATGGATTTTATTGTAAGGGTGGAACGACAATTCAAAGGCCGTTTGCTGACGTCAGCCGACGTCAGCATACGGCAGTTCAAATGTCGTCTTAAATTTTTTTTTTTTTCCTTTCCTTTGCCGTTTGGGTTTTCTTTTTAAATTTTTCACTTTAAGGGTGACGTCATGTTACGGTAATTCAAATGCCGTTTATATTCAATTTAATTTTTTTTTTTGTCTTTTTCTTTCAAGCTGCATTTGAATTGCCGTTTTAGTTATTTATTATAACTTTTTCTTTTGGCAACGTTTTTTTTTTTTTTTTTTTTGGCTTGCCAACTGCTTTTTTTTTAGGGGAATGGACTGGCTCTTATAATTTCAAAATTGTACTGGCTCTTCTTTTTTTTATAACGGCTCTTTTTTTTTCTTTTGTAACGAATAAAAAAAATTCAGACCGCATTTGAACTGCCGTATGCTGACGTCGGCTGACGTCAGCAAACGACATTTGAATTGTCGTTCCACCCTTAATCCTATTCCTTCGCTTTACTTTGTTTTAATCCATTCCGGATTAACGAAGGACATAGCTGACATCATCAAACGGCAATTGAATTGCCGATTTGATGCTCAAAATATAATTTTTCCAAACTTGATGCTTTTTTTTATAATTACTTTAAATTTTAATGCTTTTTTTGAAATTTTCTAATTTTTTTTTGATGCAATTCAATATTGAAAAGGAATAATACTATTTGTCCTTCCAAATTGTACCTTCAAACCATCCCTCCTTAATGACAGCTGACATAACATATTAATTTGGCAGCTGACGTAACAAATTTTAAAATTAAAATTAAAATTAACATTAACATAAAATTAACATTAAAATTAATGTTAATATTAATATTAACAATAAAATTAATATTAACGTTAATATTAACAATAATATTAATATTAACATTAAAATCAATATTAACATTAATATTAACATTAATTAATATTAATATTAATAGTAAATTAACATTAATTAATATTAATATTAATATTAAATTAACATTAAATTAATATGGACAAAATTGGATAATTAACTTTTTTGGTTAAAATTTGTCATGTCATCGGCCATGTCAGATCACACACAATATTTTTTTTGAAGTAAATACTTACTGTCATTAACATTACGAATAAGAGTTCATGTCATGAATGACATGGGAAATAATACAAGAGGGAAGATCTTCAAACGAAGATAATAAAGTAGAACAATTAGAAAGTAAAGCAAAAGAAGCTAACTGGTGAGCACACTTGTTAGCGCTTCTTGGAATGAAAGCATAACTTATATTAAGATCAAAGATCAAAGATTTTCTAGCATCTTCAATGGTATGGCGAGCTCTCCAAAGAGGGAATGTATCAACAAGATTGATTGCCTCAATAAGAGGCTTACAATCTCCTTCAATAGTAATATCTGTTAGAGACCCATTGTTGCATATATCAAGTGCCAAGCGGATGCCCATTGCCTCTGCTTCTAGGGGAGATCCTCCAAGTTCAGTCTTGACAACAGCTAATTGGAAGTTACCATGATAATCACGTAGAAGAGCTCCTGCAGACATTTTCCCATCTAAGTAAGCGCCGTCGAAGTTAATCTTCCATTGATTGGGTGAAGGAGGTTTCCAAGTAGCAGTAAAGTCAGACATAATTGGATCATGGTTCATAGCAGGAAGGTTAAGAAGGCAGTTGTCAAACTTCTTCTGAAGACATTGTGCATCTTCATAGATTCGTCTTCCATCAATTTGATGATGATCAAAAACAAATTTGTTCCTTGCTTTCCAGATGCTCCAGAGATGATAGAAAAAAGATGATGTTTTATCTTTGTCTCCTTCTTTAAGCAAAGTAGTAAAAATTGATGAAAGAGTTGAGTCCTCTTGAATGAGAGGAAGTATCTCTGGGTAGAATTGCCATGAAATACCTGTGGAGGGGCAATGAAGCAGAAGGTGAGTAGTAGTTTCAGAGTGTACCTGACATAGAGGGCATGAATCATCTATATGATTGAGGCGACGAATATTTGCATTTGTAGGGATAGCGTTAGTAATAGCTCGCCACCCAAACATCAATACTCTCGGGCTGATATAAGTAAGAGAGCAGTACTTCCTCCAATTATGAAAATCAGACAGATGAGAGTTGTTCTCAACCGGAAAAAGCTTCTCATGAATGGCTCGATAAGCTGATTTAGTAGTTAAAACACCAGTAGAAGTATGGATCCACTTAAGCTCGTCAGTTGTACAGTTAGCCGATAAAGGTATCTTCAAGATAGCAGCTGCTTCGTATGGGGGGAATAGTATATGAATGAGATGTGATTTCCAGGAAAATGTTTCATTATTGATAAGATCACAGACTTTATTAGCCCATTGATGACTGAATGTGTATCCTTGCACTTTGAAATTAGGAAGAGTAGGGACCCAAGGATCATGCCATATGTCAATAAGAGAACCATCCCCTACAGACCAGATTACATTATCCAAAAAAAAATCTCTACTGCTCAGAATACTGTTCCAAATGCATGAGGATGTGTTGATAGGTACTGCTGTCCAGAATGAGTGTGACTGTAAATATTTGCTGCTAAGTAAAGTTGCCCATAATGACTTTGGTTGAGTGAGGAATCTCCATGTCAGTTTGAGAAGGAGACTAAGGTTAGAGACATGTGGATCTCTGATACCAAGACCACCTTGATATTTAGGCTTAATGAACGAACTCCATGCTGTGTAATGGATTTTCCTCTTATCCAAAGAATCCCACCAAAAGTTACACTGATTTCAAGCTAGAGTATTTGTGATCTTTTTAGGAATGAGATAGGCTGAAAGGTAATAAGTAGGTAGAGATGCAAGGGTGGATTTAATGAGTGTGGTGCGTCCAGCATGTGATAGACATTTGCGTTTCCAGCCTTGAAGCCTTGAGGAACATGAATTAAGAAGATCATTGAATGTACTAGCTCTGTTTTTGGACTGAAGAAGATGATGACCCAGATATTTGTCTTTGGAATTCATCAATTGACCCCGAACAAGTGAATGTATAATTCTCTCATGATAGGATCGGTTTTCTTAGAAAAGAATATAGAGGATTTTTCATATATGCTTTGGCCAGACCAATCTTCGAAGATTTTTAAAATGATTTTGACTTGATGAATGTTGTGGAGGGAGGATTTTCCAAAGATGAAAAGATCATCTACAAAAGTAAGGTGAGAATACGGATATGGCGAATGGTGACACTGTCATACAAGGAATTTCTAACCATGATATTGATTAAAGTTGATAAAATTTCCATACATAATATGAACAAGTATGGAGAAAGAGGACATCCTTGTCTAAGTCCCCTACCAGGACAGAATGAATTTGAAGGTTCTCCATTGATGAGTATAGCATAAGAGGTAGAAGTAACACATTGCATGATTAGACTATGTGATTTTCCAACAATACCCATCCCATGAAGGGCTTGACCAATTATACCCCAACCTAATCTGTCATAAGCCTTAGACATATCCACTTTAAGGGCAAAGGCACTGTTTTGTGGAGAATTTTTAGAAATGGAATGAAGAAGCTCCTGTGCAATGACTACATTGTCACCTATGTATCTACTTGGAACAAAGGCATTCTGGTGTGGACCAATAAGCTTATGTAAGAACGGACGAAGCCTATTAGCAAGTAATTTAGATATGACTTTGTATAGAACATTACACAAGGCAATCGGTCTATAGTGAATAGGCTTTGTAGGATTTTTTACTTTGGGAATTAAAACAATATGAGTATGATTCAGACGGGTTGGCATGATTCCTGTTATGAAGAAATTTTGAACAAGAGAAGATACCTCAGAGCCTACAAGATCCCAGTGTTTTTGGTAAAATAGAGCTGGATATCCATCGGGACCAGGAGATTTGTGATAATTGATCTGATTTCATCCTCTTGAGGGACTGAATGTAAGGACTCATTATCTGAAACTGATATGCTTGGAAGATCTGCCAGGATATGTTCAGGTACGGGGAAAGTATCAACTTCTTGAAACAGATCTTTCAAATGATTAATAAATGTGACAGAAATATCATTCAAATCTGAAATATGTACACCATCCTCAGTAGTAATACTATGAATCACATTCCTTTGTCTTCGTGAAGTAGCTGCCAAGTGAAAAAATTTGGTATTTTTATCACCCTCTTTAAGCCAAGAAATGTTAGAGCGCTGTTTCCAGTAAACCTCCTTTTGAAAATGTAATTTGTTGAGTAGAATCTGAACATTCTTTTCTTCAGTGAAAATGATATCAGTTGGAGCTTGGGACTGTAAATGCAACAATCTTGTCTCATGATTCTTAATGTCATTGTTCAATTTCCTTATCCTGGAATTTCCCCAACGATGAAGACGAGATAGCAGTAACTTAAGTTTATTTTGAACATCAGAAGACTGGCAATTATTCCACTCATCAGTGACTACCTTATGAAAATCTTCCTCAAGCGCCCAAGCAGCCTCAAAACGATATATAGTTCGTTTTCTTCTGGAAGAGATATTTGGTAGTAGGAGAATGGGACAATGATCACTGTTAATGCATGGAAGATGGAGCAGGTCGGCCTTTGGATGAATAGAACGCCACTGAATGTCAACCATAGCTCTATCCAAACGTTCAGCAATGTGATGTATAGGTCGCCTACGATTATTCCAAGTGTAAGCAGGGCCATGATATCCAACATCCATAGCCGCTACTTTGTCAAACCACTTGATGAAATGTTTGTGATGAGAGTAGTTGAAACCATTTCCTCCATATTTTTCATCAGCAGATAAGATGCCATTGTAGTCCCCAATACATATCCATGGGTCTGATATTGAAATAACAGTATTCTCAAGATGTTGCCAGAAAGATTGTCTCTCATGAACTGCTGGTGGACCATATAGACAGAATAGGTGCCATGGTTGAGAGTATCCCGGATAAAGCAGGGATGAATGAATGTAATTTGTATAAGAAGAAATGATTGATAAAGTAACATTAGAATCCCAACAAAGGAGCAAACCACCTGAGGTACCAATTGATGGAACAGAGAAATGATTATCAAATCCTAAACTTGTGGAAATGGAAGCCGCAACTGTTAACGAACATCTAGTTCCAGAAAGAAATATAATTTTAGGACTAGATGTACGGAGGAACGATTTGATAGTGCGAATTGTAGGGTCATTCCTCAAGCCTCTACAATTCCATGATAAAATCATGGTTTTGGAGGCTGTTGAAGGCCAGCCGCACCTATGTTGTCTTCAATTGAGCAAGTGATACGTTTAAATGGCCTGTCATGATAAATCTCAGTATCATTCTCTCGACGGTGATCTGGACCTCTTGAGAGCTGTTTTAGTAGTAGTCATAGTAGGTTGGGGAGTAACAGATGTAGAAGGTAAATGTGATGGAACAGAAGAGGGATGTAGGGGAGTGAGTGAGTGTAAAAGAGATGTGAAGGTTGATGCAACTGATCTGGTAGTATGGACTACATTAGGTGAAGAATTATTGGACTGGAATTCAGGTTCTGGAGAAATAGATTTAGGAGAATGGATTGGATTTTGTAGGGATGTAATAGTGGATACTGGACAGGATATGTTGACAGAGGTGACAGGAAGTATTGGTATGGAGGGAGTAGTAGAGGAATGTATCTGATAATGTGAGTTTAAAGTACCATCCAAAACAGAGGAGATGATCTTATTAGAGTGTGGAATTATGTGGATCATATCATGGGAATCCAGGTTAGATGTGGTAGGTTCAGGGATGGGTATGGTAGGATTAGGGTTGTGTATGGTGGGTTCAGAGATGTGTATAGTAGGAACATGAATAGGTATTGTGGGTTCAGAGATGGACATGGTAGGATCAGATAAGGGTTTGGGAAGATCAGATATGGGTATGGTGGGATCAGATATAGGTTTGGTGAGATCAGGAATGGATATGGTGGGATCAGTGTTATGTATGGTTGGATCAGGAATGGAAATGATAGGTTCAGGGATGGAGGTATCCGATATATGAGGAAGTTGGCTATCCTGAATGAGTGAGGTAAATGGACTGACAGTTAATGATGGATGAGAAATAACTGTATCCGAGTATGTGGAGGTAGTGGATGATAACTGATTAGAGCTTTTCTCGGATATATTCATAATCGTTTTTGTAACTGTAGTCGGAGAATCGCCGGAGGTGTGGCATCCAGTGACAGGAATAATGGAAATGGTGTCGATAGGGGGAGTGTCAATTGACATTGAGGTAATGATATTTGACATTTGTGGATGCAGAAGAGATGGAGGATGGGGTTGATGAGAAGTATTATCTGAATCATTTGTAAACCCTGGAATATAAGGAGAAGCAGAGGTATGCTTGGGCTTGCTCTGGGTGTTGAGTTTGTATCTATCAGCATGATTAACACAAATAGATCTATCAAGACGTCTATCAAGTAGGATCTGATACTCCCTCTTCTGGTCTGTGGTCCAATTGTCATTCATCAACATTTTGAATTCTTGATGAGAATTGCACTTCTTGATTCCATAGCCTAAACGACCACAAAACTGACAGAATTTGGGAAGTCTTTCATATTTCAATGACACAGTACAATCTATATTATTTCCCATATCTACTATTATACTTCGTAGAAGAGGTTTAATGATGTCAATCTTAATCTTGATCCTAGCAAAAATCACCCATTTACAAGCAAGCTCAACAGAAGGAGGTTGAGGAGTACCTATTCGAGTAGCAACCGCAGAGACAAAATCAATGGTGAGAAGATTGACTGGGAGCCCATGAAGTTGGATCCAAAATTCACTCTCAGTGAACTTGTAATCGCTGGGAAGCTTGTTGGGACGACATCGCTCAATGATCAACATATGATTGTTGATTTTCCATGGACCATTAGCAACGACATAATCCAAGTCTTCCAAGCTGTTGAATTTCGCAGAAAATGAATCATTGTGATACTCTGATACCTTAACAGAGTCCTTGCATTTCCAGATCTTTGGTATAGTAGAGGAAATAATATGGGTAGGATAGCATTTCGTAGATAAGATTTTGAAAAATAGATACAAATGCCAATCAGCCTGTGGGTTGCTTGATGAATGTTTGGTGTTTTTGTGGGAATCAAGGGATGTTGACGACAGTAACAAGGAGAGTTTGGCGAGGGAATCATCATATGAAGATGACGGATTATCCATATGAGAATTATAGGAGGAGAGGGAGAGATAGAGAATGGAAGAGAAGAGAATATGAACTAAAAAAAGCGGATTAGTGGAGAAAAGTGGATTAATGGAGGAAGAGGAGGAAGAGGAACCAACCAGTGAAGAAGTAGTTGATGATCGCCATTAGAGAGCGAAGCAGAATTTTCCGGGATTGTCACGACCCGCACCCTTATGAGGGGCACGAGCACATGGGTACGTCCAGCCTACGCCGCAGAATCGACGGTAGAACGCTGTATATAACGTCTGTAAATACCTACGACTAACAGTTAAAATGTACCTGTACAGTATATACTCTCCGAATGGAGGTGACATATCAATACAGTCTCAATCACAGAATAAAACTAAGGTAGATAGCTTAGAGGAAAGACATATGAAAGATGAAGAGTAAAATAAGTCCACAGTCTAATACAAGTCCAGATATATACAACACAGAGTATCAAAATAGAATATAGAACTACAGTCTGATAAGCTAGCTAGATCGCAGTCCAGTCAAACCTAGCTAACCTACACTACTCTGGAAGTACAAAATCTAGTGGCTCCACTATAAGGCCACGATCTAAGGCTACACCATCTGACTCGAGCCCATAATAGGTCGAGCAGTCCGTATCAGAATCATCCTTAATATATCATAACGATATCCTGTCAGAAAAATGAGCAAGTACAAACACTAACAGCAGTTCCATGTGAATTGACAAGTTCTATAAGAGACAGTATAATGAACTACAAGACAAAGATATATGAAGACTTGGGAACCGTTCGGAAGCCGAGTTACAACACTTAAACCAAACAAGGACCGGGGTTGTAACTCTTCTCCCGAGCAGAACTTAGTCTCCAATCAAGGTGCAATGTAAGGCATGTAGAGCATGTGAGTAACTGTATATCATGCATGGTGAGAAAGTACTGAATATAGAAGAGAACATGATATATGACAAAAAAAGTAAATATAAAATATGCCTCGAACATTATAGCCTAATGTGATCGGTATGGGTCAAGAATCAGGCTTCCAGCCGACCGGCTACAAGTACGTGGACTCGGCCCGGCTGGGATGGTAAGCTATGGAGCAAGTAGTAGCACAGGTCAGGCTATACCCATCGTGAGGTGAGGGTATAGCTATGATACAAGTAGTAACTCAAGGTGGGCATTAATCATACTATCTATAATATTCCCCATTCCCCGAATAGTATACGGATCTGGACATAGCACGTCATGATGCGGGATTTCCAAAGAGGAGAGCAAGTCCTCTTCAGGAATCGGCGTCAATACAAGTACGAGAATTAAGACTAAGCAAGTACCAGTATCCCAAGAAATCCAGGAATGACATCTCATGACAGGAATCCGACAATACTAGTCCGTGAACTATCGTGTCTGAGAATCAAGTAAGACACTACGACTGAATCGGATATAGCAAATATCAAGACAATAAAAACTATCAGTGAATGTACTCGCATGCTGTCCTGAGCTGTATGGTATATCAATGCTCAGAGCGGTATCAGAAGACCTAAATATGAGATACTGTAAGTTAATTTAGTTTAAACAAGTTTAGGAATGATTTACAATGAATGATATGCAATCTAGGTCAAACTAGGTCTCACTGAGTCACACTAAGTCCTGTCAAGTCAATCTAGGTCAAATCAAGTTATATCAAGTTAATCTAAGCCTAACCAAGTCAATCCTAGGTCATACCAGTCATCACGGGTCAAAACAAGTCGAAGAAAGTCAAACGGGATCAAGAGTTGGCCTACAGTTGATTTTTGGTCAACTGGTCAACTCTGGTCAACTCTAGGTCAACCATGGTCAACCCTAGGTCAATGGTGACTAATATTTGACTTTTGGTCAACTACACAAGTCTAATGGAAATCGGGACTAATTTGGGTAAAGCGTTGACCCATAGTTGACTTTTGGTCCAAAAAGTCAACCGTGGTCAACCGGGGCCAAGACTAGGTCTAGGCGACTATTTCTAACTATTATCAACCTCTATAACCCATATCCAAGTCCATCTTGGACTTCAAAAATCATATCTTGGCCGTATGCCAATATCCTATTTTACCCTTAAAAAGGGTAAAATTCTAGCTTCGGCAACTATCCAGTTAGCCTACCTACGCTTGGTATTTTGACCCGAGCTCCCTAGGGTAGTAAGGTACTAACCTATACATATAATATCTACCAAAAAACTTAGGTAACGTGGACATTCGGTCCATGATACGGCCCGTTGTCAAAATCTTGAATATTTCAAGATACGCACCGATACGGCGCGATACGGGGGCCCTACAACCCCGAATTCCACCCAGAAGCCTACCCGCAAAATCTAAATCACGTATTCATGCCCCACGCTAAGTTTCAACTCGATCGGATACTCCGAGCTCCGTTTCGCCCTCTAACTCGGTTTTTCCCTTTTTCTATTCTAGCCTTTTCCCTTTTCTCTAACTTCTTTCAATCTTTCCTCCCAACTTCAAATCCTTTTCTAACTTCTCATTCCATAATCTTCTTCTACTCTTCTCTACGATTCTAACCATATATAATACATATATATATATATATACACATAGGTGAAGGGGGGGTTAAAAGCCTTAAAGCCAAAGGGGGGGGGGGGGGGCTAATTCAAACCTGGCAGCAGCACTTGGCTGTTGCTGCTGCTGCAGCACAGCTGCTGCTGTGGCTGCCCTACTTCTTCTTCTTCTTCTCCTCTTCTATCTTCCTATATATATACACTTCATATATATATATATATATATATGTATATATATATATATATATATATATATATATATATATAGTTATATATATATATATATATATATATATATATATATATATATATATATATATATATATATATATATATAGATTATCGATAGATATCTAGTTATATATATATATATATATATATATATATATATATATATATATATATATATATATATATATATATATATATATATATATATATATATAGTTATATATATATATATATAGTTATATATATATATATATATATATATATATATATATATATATATATATATATATATATATATATATATATATATATATATAGTTATATATATATATATATATATAGTTATATATATATATATATATATATATAGATTATCGATAGATATCTAGTTATATATATATATATATATATATATATATATATATATATATATATATATATATATATATATATATATATATATATATAAACACACACACACATCCTCACACAACACAAACACACACACACCACTCTCACAACACCACCATCCCCATGACACAATATCACCCTCCTCTACACACACACAAATACATAAATAAATACACACACATAAATACACATGTATATATATGTATATATATATATATATATATATATATATATATATATATATATATATATATATATATATATATATATATATATATATATATATCATTCACAAAATGATTAAATCCTAATAAATCCTTAACCTATTTTTCTAGGAAAAATCTACAAATTTGTGGGCAAATGGAAGAGAATCTTCTCCTCTCCATTTATTGTGTGGGATATGAATGCAAAAGAGAATTTAATTAGGAATTAAAGACATACCTAAATGGAGTTGGAAAAGGAAGAAGCTTGGAAAGAAATGAGTTTGAAAGAGAGAGAGAGAGGAGTGTTACTTAGTGAAGGAGGAAGAGAGGGGGGGTGCCTATAGTGGCCGGCCATGGCATGGTGAGGGTGTGGGTGAGGGGCACTTGTAAATTACAAGTTTGCCCCTCCCTAAGCCTAATATTAATAAATTCCAAATTAGGTTTAGGAAGTTGCTAAAAATAAATAAAAATCATAATTAGACTAAATTACTCATGGGGGACTAGTCCAAACTCTTAAACCCTAAAATTTAGTGTGGTGGGCCATGGTTAGCTAACATGCTATTTACAGCTCAAGTCGAAATTTACCGGGGTCCCGAATTAACTCGGAATGCGATGAAATTCGAACCCGACTCCTATAATAATTAAATAATAATATTCATGAAATAAAATTCCCAAAAATATTATAAAATAGAAAATTACCATTTTACCCCTAACTGGGAAAAGTGAGGGTGACAAGTCTATCCACCTTAAAAAAAATTTCGTCCTCGAAATTGAAGACAACAAGCACAGGAAATCACAAACAGAATTAAAGAAATAAATTTATACCTCAGGGCGCGAAAAGATAAGGGAAACGCTCCCGCATGTCGTCCTCCCTCTCCCAGGTAGACTCACCTGGAGAGTGATGTCTCCATGCAACCCGAACCAAGGGTATGACCTGGTTCCGGAGCACCTTCTCCCTGCGATCCAGAATCTCCACCGGCTGCTCTGGATAGCTGAGAGTAGGTCCCACCTGCATCGCTGAATGGTCCAATACGCGGCTAGGATCTGCCACGTACCGCCTCAGCTGGGATACATGAAACACGTTGTGCACTCCCTCGAGCCTGGTAGGCAAGTCCAGTCGGTAGGCTACTGCACCGATCCTCTCTAAGATGGTGAAAGGTCCGATGTAGCGCGGACTGAGCTTTCTACCGCCGCCAAAGCGAATAGTGCCACGTGTCGGGGATATCCTCAGAAATACCATGTCACCAACCTAGACACAAGACAAAAACTCAACACACAACTAACAAACGATCACAACAAACATGACAAGAACTAAAACTAACCTCGAACTCTAACGGTCTTCGGTGACTATCGGCCCAATGCCGCTGCCTATCCTGAGCCACCCGGAGTCTGTCTCTAATCAATCTGACCTTCTCGGCCGCATCCACAACCATCTCCGGCCCAAGAAGCGCCCGCTCGCCAACATCGTCCCAAGACAAAGGAGTACGACATCTCCGTCCATATAGAGCCTCAAATGGTGACATCTCTATACTGGCCTGGTAGCTGTTGTTGTAAGCAAACTCTACTAGGTGAAGATGGTCCTCCCAAGAACCCCCGAGATCTAGCACACATGTGCGAAGCATATCCTCCAGAGTCTGGATGGTCCTCTCCGACTGCCCGTCTGTCTGAGGATGATAAGCAGTACTAAACTTGAGCGAGGTGCCCAAGCAATCTCACAATCTGACGAACATACAGCTCAGCCAGCCTCTCCGTAGACAAACCCACTTTGAAAGGCAAAAAGTGGGCCAATTTGGTCAATCTATCAACTATGACCCAAATCGCGTCCTTCTCTTCTGGCGACCGTGGAAGTCCAGATACAAAGTCCATGGTGATGTGTGTCACGCCCCGATTCGTAGAGTCATTTCTTCACATATTTTATCTCTTGGAATCGATCGTCCTCGCTTGGGCGTGATGTCGTACAAGTCTGGTATTGCACTTGTACTAGGCAAAGATGGTACATAATCGATTATCTTCAAATAGAAACACATCGCAGCGGCAGAAGCAGACAAATTGAAGTTAGTGAGGACAATCTTTCTCATTGAATAGAAGTACATCACTTCTTTATAGCAGCGGAGAAAAAGAGTAACTTGAAGCCACACAGAGATATATAGAACTTTATTCTCTTTATTGATAATTGAAGAAGAGTACAAGACTTGTATTGAAGTACAATGATTACAATACATCTCTCTTTACATTGGAAACCAACTGAACAATGCTATACAGCTTACATTTGATATTTGGATACAATGGATGACAACTCGATATACCGACTTGGCTTACAATCTCACTGGTACAACTAATTACAATGTTCCATACATTATGCCCTTTATAAACAGAAGACATCATCTTGTACAAGGAGAGCTTCTGTATGCCCAACAAATCTTCGATGCCGCGGAACCAATCAAGCCAATCTTCGTGTGTAGAATATTCCAAGTAAGAGCACCTGCCCACAAAACGTGGGTCAGCACATCATCTATGCACTGGCGAGTAGAATCCAACACACTCGCATAAACTAACATTTAAAGTGATCATTTAAGCATGCATTTATTAGAGTGATCTTTCTATTTGGGGCCTAGCATCAGTTTACAGTTCATGGGCAATAATCAGAGTGAAGCATGTAAACATATTCTTAGTAGCATTCATGTGGACATATCATTTATCATTCTTGGTGTTATCATACAAAGGCATCATTGAGGCATACTAGGTGTTATCATGAAAAGGCATCATTGAGGCATCGTTAACATTAACATCTTAAGCATGTTATAACAGTTCTCACTTCAAGCATCACTTAGCATGTATGTTGTGTTTGAGCAATGATTATAGCAAGGCATCTTTCTAGCATACTAAATGGAACATGTTAAGCAGGCAAGTTAAACCAACTTATACAATATCACAATTATGTGATTTCTTACCGATAGCCGACTCCTCGTACCTGTATCAATTACAGGTTATCTGATATACTTACTCTGCCTGTACAAAACATTCATTAGCATGCATCCTGACTACATGGTCACTGGTGTTGTTAAACCATATGGACTCTTCTCATTTCATTTCATTTTAAGATAATGCGGTCAGCATAGTAGGTGGCGAGCCTCTATGCCACCCCGCCTTATCCGTGCTCCTATAGCACTCATCATTATTTCCTCCTAGGCCGAATCGGTCCCCAGGGCCCTAGGAACCGTTCGAGGAAATTATTACTCAAACCTTGTATACAAGTTGTCCATGACCATGCGAATGCGTGTCCGACTCGATTGTGAACAAAATCGCATGGTAAAATATATTAAGGAAAGTAAAGGCAACAGTGCATCATTAGTCATATTTAATGACTTATTCTTTTATCATTACCATCATTTCATTTGGTGATCTCAACGATCCCAGCTTTATCATTTCTCATTCATTGCTTCATTGCAACGTATCTCATATCATTCCTTTCTTAAGAGGAACTTAACATTCATTCATTTCATTTCTTATAAGGGACAGGCAACATTTCATATTCTTGCAACAGTTATACAGATAGTACATGATTCTAGTGTTTCATTCAGTTCATTGGTTCGATAGCATAGCCAGTTCATTTCTTATTCTATCATTCATAAGGCATCTCATTAATCAAGTGTTTACTTGTTCCAGCAGTGTTAAGCATAAGGGGCAATGTTATCAATTCATTCTTAGGCAGCGAATCACATTAACAGTTCAATGTGTTGTACATTTCAATAATTCTCAACAAAAGCATCTCTATTATTCAGCAACTAACATAAGGGACATTTAGGGGCAGTTCATAGCATTTCAATACTTCATTTGTTAAGCATGAAGGAGTAAGGAGGAGGAAGGACAGTTCCACTCACCCAAAATTCCACAAAGCGTAGCTCCACCAGCAAGCCACGTTCCAATATCTATTTCGTCTAGCCAGCTAAGAGAGACTGCATCTGTCTCAATTCTCCTGATTTCCAACATAAGTCACGGTCCAATATTCTGATCCCATCTAATAAGCCAACCAAATGCCTCGTGCGGAGCGGGGCATTACATAATATACCACTCAGAAAAAGTTTCGTCCTCGAAACTTAAGGAAACAAGTCTTCCACAAGATTCACTTAATCACCATGAGTTTACTCATTCAGCTTCAAATCAATATTCATTTCAGCCCACTCGGTCATTTCAAAATATCTATCCAACTGTACCATTTAAATCCATCAACGATTCGATCTGTCTATCTCTTTTTCAATTACTTGTAACTTCTCATTGATTCGCCAACATTTCTCTTACATTTTTATCTCAGTCGCAACATATCACTTCGTTTGGATCTATACACATATTTTAGGCGTCCCCAAAACATATGCATTTCAGCCAAAGTCCGTGCTAGTGCGATAATTTCTTCCCATAATGTTATCTCAGTCACAACCAATCACTTCGGCTGGATCCATACACATATTTTAGGCGTCCCCAAAACATATGTACTTCAGCCAACTTCCATGTTAGTGCGATTCGATCAGCCACAATATAACTCTCTTTTCTAAATCCGACTTAGCATCCTTTCATTTGACTTATTGCTTTATTCACTTTGCCACAATCACTATCTTCCAGGCTACAATACTTAATATCAGGGACAACTTGGTTAAACTCTATACCCAAGCATGACATTTCTAACATTCGATCAAGGGTCTAACTTAGAGCCAACCATATCAAGAGTTCACAACATGCAATCATATTTCTTCCCAAATCCAACAATATTGTTCACCGAGGCAACTCATCTTTTCTATAAGACACAATCCGACGTTACCCCCTATCGATTACCCGAGTCAGGTATAATTCTATGCAACAGTCAAGGTTAACTTAGCTACCCGACTATAGGTACACTCAAGCCTTACCTTACTGTTGCAATTCCCACTTATAGTCGACATATAATCCTCAAGGGTCAAACATCTCTTACGGCTCAAGTTGAAGCATACATTCCCTTAGGTCAATACTCATTATCATTGTCTCTCATTCAATGCCACAAGGTCATCCTATGGGTCTCCAATAGTCACCTATTATTCAGCCAGTCTCTAAGGTTAGCTACACTGATAGCTAAACTTAATCGTTCAGGTGACTTCCCTAGAGTGGACGGCTACTAGGGTTATACTAGTTTCTTATTCTTAAGGCCAACAAGCAACCAACAGTTCTAAGGAACTCTACCCAAACCTATGGGTTTTAACTCAGTCTGAATAACTAATCGCCATTGTTGGTTATGCCAACAATTGGTCATGCAGCCCACAGTTTCTAGGGTCAAGTCTATCTATCTAGTGTCTTCCTCAAGGAATAATTCCCACAGAGGCTCACTCTAGACTTACCCAACGATCGACTAAGATCGATCTATCAACATTACGGTCAAATTCCAACCCGACATACGATTCTCATCGTTCCAATAATCCATCAAGTAAATTTCCAATGATTCAATTTCTATTCCAAATTCCTTTGTACTCACACGAACCCATAAGCCAAGGCTAACTATTCAAGGGTCATCGGTTCCGATAGTCTTAATATAACTATGGAATCATACTATTCGGTCTGTATGACAGAGTCAAACCACTAAGTCATAAGCCAACAATCTATATCCCAACCAACAATCACCTATACCGACATTATCCAACATGTTTGTAATTTCTCGTTTCCATTTGTTTCTCAATCATCAAACTACCATTACTGCAAATATGTAATGGTCAAGTAGTTCATCCCATTCAATCCGACAATTTATGTATCACTTAACCATCCTCTAGGCAACAACAGTATTTTGAGTCACTACTTGTTATTTTTCTAGTACAATTCAATTCTTCAGCATCATTCATCTATGCAATGACTATTCTTTGGTGATCAAGATGGATTGACATCTATTACACCTTAGGATCAAGGTACATATTTCTAATATCCCTTTGATTCACCGACAATATTTTTAAACTTTCAGCTTAGCAACCAACTTTGTATTAGCCACATTTGATTTGTATCCAACCAATCGAAGTCAACATTCAGATGTTCTAAGCCACAATATTCTCTAGCCAAGTCTATTTACCCATAGCATACTAACTGTCTTTCTAGCTCGAGTCATCACTCGACTAAACAATTTCTAACCCAGCCAACCGTTATCATTTCTACAATCTCGCTACCCAACATAGCATCACTGTCAGGGGACACTCGAGTCATCTAGCAATAATACATGACTCCCAGCTAAGTCTCGGCACTACCCAGTACCCACAGATAGTCTCATTGCTATTCTATGGAAAGGTCAACATACATCTCATTCTGAGGTGGTAGAGGCAATATACCACTCAGAAACGAAGCCATCCTTAAACAATACCAACTCAATCTATTCCGGACATTCATGATCTTATAATGATCATAATACTTAACCAACATCTCGGGGTCTCAATATCACAAGCCAACATTCTTAGGGTCTAGAAAGCAGTAGCCAGCACGCATGAGTCAATTCACCAATTCTGTTGAACTCATCCATCAATTATTTCATTCCCAACTCTTTCTGCATCACATGCAATTCTCATCTTGTCGCAGCATACATAGCCACCTTTCTTTTATTCCCGCATTCCAAACAACATTCACAATATAGCATACTATGGCATCGAGTCATTGTTAGGTTATTTGTGTCCAAACCAACAACAATCATTCATTTAGGGGCATCACAATGTATATAGACTTATTGTATGGAACATCCAGTGAGCAGCCAAGAGGGTCAATAAACTTTCAGGCACAGATAACATAAGGATGATTACCGGACAACAATAGCATAATCGCGGAAGCAATCTTTGATTTAATCACGGAAGCAACGTTGAGTGATCGCGGAAGCAACTTTAGTCAATCATCGATGCAACTTTGATTTGAAATGAATCAAAGAAGAGACCAAGGACGTAAAGCCGTGCTCTGATACCAATTTGTCACGCCCCGATTCGTAGAGTCATTTCTTCACATATTTTATCTCTTGGAATCGATCGTCCTCGCTTGGGCGTGATGCCGTACAAGTCTGGTATTGCACTTGTACTAGGTAAAGATGGTACATAATCGATTATCTTCAAATAAAAACACATCGCAGCGGCAGAAGCAGACAAATTGAAGTTAGTGAGGACAATCTTTCTCATTGAATAGAAGTACATCACTTCTTTATAGCAGCGGAGAAAAAGAGTAACTTGAAGCCACACAGAGATATATAGAACTTTATTCTCTTTATTGATAATTGAAGAAGAGTACAAGACTTGTATTGAAGTACAATGATTACAGTACATCTCTCTTTACATTGGAAACCAACTGAACAATGCTATACAGCTTACATTTGATATTTGGATACAATGGATGACAACTCGATATACCGACTTGGCTTACAATCTCACTGGTACAACTAATTACAATGTTCCATACATTATGCCCTTTATAAACAGAAGACATCATCTTGTACAAGGAGAGCTTCTGTATGCCCAACAAATCTTCGATGCCGCAGAACCAATCAAGCCAATCTTCGTGTGTAGAATATTCCAAGCAAGAGCACCTGCCCACAAAACGTGGGTCAGCACATCATCTATGCACTGGCGAGTAGAATCCAACCCACTCGCATAAACCAACATTTAGAGTGATCATTTAAGCATGCATTTATTAGAGTGATCTTTCTATTTGGGGCCTAGCATCAGTTTACAGTTCATGGGCAATAATCAGAGTGAAGCATGTAAACATATTCTTAGTAGCATTCATGTGGACATATCATTTATCATTCTTGGTGTTATCATACAAAGGCATTATTGAGGCATACTAGGTGTTATCATGAAAAGGCATCATTGAGGCATCTTTAACATTAACATCTTAAGCATGTTATAACAGTTCTCACTTCAAGCATCACTTAGCATGTATGTTGTGTTTGAGCAATGATTATAGCAAGGCATCTTTCTAGCATACTAAATGGAACATGTTAAGCAGGCAAGTTAAACCAACTTATACAATATCATAATTATGTGATTTCTTACCGATAGCCGACTCCTCGTACCTGTATCAATTACAGGTTATCTGATATACTTACTCTGCCTGTACAAAACATTCATTAGCATGCATCCTGACTACATGGTCACTGGTGTTGTTAAACCATATGGACTCTTCTCATTTCATTTCATTTTAAGATAATGCGGTCAGCATAGTAGGTGGCGAGCCTCTATGCCACCCCGCCTTATCCGTGCTCCCATAGCACTCATCATTATTTCCTCCTAGGCCGAATCGGTCCCCAGGGCCCTAGGAACCGTTCGAGGAAATTATTACTCAAACCTTGTATACAAGTTGTCCATGACCATGCGAATGCGTGTCCGACTCGATTGTGAACAAAATCGCATGGTAAAATGTATTAAGGAAAGTAAAGGCAACAGTGCATCATTAGTCATATTCAATGACTTATTCTTTTATCATTACCATCATTTCATTTGGTGATCTCAACGATCCCAGCTTTATCATTTCTCATTCATTGCTTCATTGCAATGTATCTCATATCATTCCTTTCTTAAGAGGAACTTAACATTCATTCATTTCATTTCTTATAAGGGACAGGCAACATTTCATATTCTTGCAACAGTTATACAGATAGTACATAATTCTAGTGTTTCATTCAGTTCATTGGTTCGATAGCATAGCCAGTTCATTTCTTATTCTATCATTCATAAGGCATCTCATTAATCAAGTGTTTACTTGTTCCAGCAGTGTTAAGCATAAGGGGCAATGTTATCAATTCATTCTTAGGCAGCGAATCACATTAACAGTCCAATGTGTTGTACATTTCAATAATTCTCAACAAAAGCATCTCTATTATTCAGCAACTAACATAAGGGACATTTAGGGGCAGTTTATAGCATTTCAATACTTCATTTGTTAAGCATGAAGGAGTAAGGAGGAGGAAGGACAGTTCCACTCACCCAAAATTCCACAAAGCGTAGCTCCACCAGCGAGCCACGTTCCAATATCCATTTCGTCTAGCCAGCTAAGAGAGACTGCATCTGTCTCAATTCTCCTGATTTCTAACATAAGTCACGGTCCAATATTCTGATCCCATCCAATAAGCCAACCAAATGCCTCGTGCGGAGCGGGGCATTACAATGTGCTCCCACTTCCACTCGGAAATGGATAGCGGCTGTAGCAATCCACCTGGTCTCTGCCTCTCGGCCTTCACCTGCTGACACACAAGACAACAAGATACAAACTGAGCTACCTCGCGCTTCATGCCATACCACCATACGTGCTCTCTCAGGTCCCTATACATCTTGTTGGCTCCAGGATGCATAGAATACTGAAAGCGATGCGCCTCCTGAAGAACCTCCTCCCGAAGCTCTCCATGCGGAACGCACAGCCTAGTACCGTGCCACAACGACCCGTCTTCGGCTAAAGAGAAATCGTCAAGCAAGCCCGTCCTCACCTGCTCCCTGATGCTCCTCAGGGAAACATCATCATACTGCGCTGACCTGACTCTATCCATCAGCTCAGACTGAATCTGCAAACCCCACATCTGGATCTCCATGCCCGGAATGATGACCTCGATACCCAAACTATCCAGGTCGGCCAACAAATAACGATCTGTCGTCAAGAACATAGCAACAGGATACCTGCTCAAGGCATCTGCAACTACGTTGGCCTTCCCCGGATGGTACTGCAAGGATATATCGAAGTCCTTCATCAGCTCTAACCACCGCCTCTGCCGCATGTTCAACTCCTTCTGAGTGAATACGTACTTCAAGCTCTTGTGATCTGTGAAGATCTCAACTCGTTCTCCGTACAGGTAATGCTTCCACAACTTTAAAGCAAATATAACCGCGGCCAACTCCAGATCATGAGTAGGATAGTTCTTCTCATGAGGACGCAACTGCCTGGATGCATAGGCAATCACCTTCCCGTGCTGCTGAAGAACACACCCTAAACCCTTTCCAGAAGCATCGCTGAAGATCGAGAACCCTCCTGACCCAGATGGCAAAGTCAGGATCGGAGCTGAAGTCAACCTCCTCTTCATCTCATCGAATGCAGCCTGACACTCATCAGTCCAGACGAACTCCACGTCCTTCCTGGTGAGTCTAGTCATCGGCTCTGCAATCCTCGAGAAGTCCTAGACGAACTTCCGGTAATAGCCAGCCAAACCCAGAAAGCTCCGAACCTCGGCAACTGAACTAGGCGTAGACCAAGACTCTACTGCCGAAATCTTCCTCTGGTCTACTGAAATCTCGTGCTCGGTCACAACATGACCTAGGAACTCCACCTGGTCTAAGAAGAACTCACACTTCGAAAGCTTCCCGTAGAGTTGCTCCCTCCTCAGAGTCTCTAACACAACTCTCAAGTGCTCCTCATGCTCCTCCTGCATCTTCGAATAGATCAAGATATCGTTTATGAAGACCACCACGAACTTGTCAAGGTACTGATGGAATACCTTGTTCATCAAGTTCATGAACACCGCGGGAGCATTGGTCAACCCAAATGGCATCACTGTAAACTCGTACTGGCCGTACCGAGTCCGAAATGCCGTCTTGGGAATGTCATCCTGCCTCACCTTCAGCTGGTGATACCCGGACCTCAAATCTATCTTCGAAAAGACCTTTGCCCCACTCAGCTGATCGAACAAGTCGTCGATCCTCGGCAAAGGGTACCTATTCTTGATAGTGAGGTTGTTGAGCGCCCGGTAATCAATGCACATGCGGGACGTACCGTCCTTCTTCGGCATGAACAGGACTGGCGCTCCCCAGGACGAAGAACTGGATCTGATGAACCCCTTGTCCTGCAGCTCGTCGACTTGCTTCTTCAGCTCTATCAACTCGCTGTTGTTCACCCTATAGACATGCTGCGAGATGGACTCGGCGCCCGGCACCAAGTCTATGGAGAACTCAATGTCTCTGTCTGGCGGCATCCCCGGCAACTCCTCGGGAAAGACATCCGAGAACTCAGCAATCAACGGATGTGGCAAATCCTGCCCCGCCAACAAAGCTCCACAGAATCCAGCCTCCGGCTCCGCTGCTCCTCGAGCAAACTCGATCTCTGGCTCACCCGGCGTCCTAAAAAGAACTCTGCCTCCTCTATAATCAATGCTAGCATGGTACATGCTCAACCAATCCATACCGAGTACCATATCGTACCTCGGTAGGGGCATTACGAGCAGACACGCACTCAAGTTCCGGCCTCTCAGAGTGACTCTCCGCCCCTTGCAAATATTATTAACCAGGATAATACCTCCCCCGGTCATAATCTTACAAGTCCTACCCATATATTCAGCAATAATATTGTGTCTCAGAGCAAAAGAAACAGACACAAAACTATGGGTCGCCCCAGAATCAAATAAGGCGAAAGCAGGGAAAGAATCTAGGAGAACATGACCTGCAACAACATCTCCCACGGGCTCTGTCTCCTCCTCTGCTGCCAAAGTGAACACCCTGCCCGCGGGTGCTCCCCTCTGGTGCTGGACAAAACGCTGCTGCTGGGTCTGGAGTGGAGGACCCCTCTGCTGAACCGCTGGTCCTCTAGCTGGCTGCACCCTGTCCTGGCCTCCCTTGGCTGCCCGAGCAGGGCAGCCCTTCAGCTGGTGGTCGGTCCCTACGCAGAATAGGCAAGCGTCTAACCTCCTCCGGCATACGTCTCTGCTGTGCCCCATCTTCCCGCAGAAGGCACACTGCTGGGTCTGCCTCTGGCCCTGACCCTGATGCTGCTAGGCACGCGCCGGTGCCTGCTGGATCTGCAACTGAGGCTGCTGCTGAAACGGCCTCTGCTGCTACTGCTGCTGAAAGTGGGGGCGCTTGGCCGGTCCCGCACTGGAACTCGCCCCCAGAGTATCTTCGCTCCTCTTCGGCCTGAGGCCGAAGTCCTCCTCTGCGATCTGCGCGTCCATCAGTATCTGATCGAACGTCGCGTCTCGGCGACCCGAGGTACGGGTGCGCACTGCATGAATAAGTCTCCTGCAGAACTTACGAGCCTTCTGCCCCTCATCCTGGATCATACCGGGAGCGAACCTGCTAAGACGGAAGAACTCAGCTGCATACTCGTCCACCGACGAGTTCCCCTGAACTAGACCCACGAACTGGCCCTCCAATGCTGTAAGAGCCACGTCCGGGAAGAACTTCTCCTTGAAGAGCCTCCGGAAGTTCTCCCAAGTCAGCCCTCTCATCGACGCACGAGGATCCGTGCGGTACCATGTCAGCGCAATGTCGAAGAATCGGCTGGCTGTGGCCGAAATCCAAAGCGCTCTAGGAAGCTCTGCCAGCTCCATGCTCCGCTCTACATCCTCTAGCCAGTCGTCTGCATAGAGGATGCCCTCCGTGCCTGTGAAGTCCCTGGAGCTCATCTTCCTGAAGTCCAATACTGTCCCCGGCCTGGACTGCTGCTGGTACGGCTGCTGGCCAGTAGGGCCCTGTACCGTACCCGATGCCACTCTCTCTACTGCTGCTAGGGCAAGCTGATGCGAGTTCTCCATACTCTGCCTCAGCATCTCGATCTGTCGACGTGACGCCTCCGACTGGCGCTGCGATGCCTCTGCCTGGGCCCGCTGTGTCTCCATCATCTGCTGAAGGAGAAGGAACATGTGATGTGTATCCGTCGATATCGGTGGTAGTGGCGGCAGTATCTCTGGAAGAACGGTCGTAACCCTCTGGGGTGGAGGTGGTAGACCTCCCTGCGCAACTGCCTGGGTCTCTGGAATAGTAGAATCACTGGGGGCAGTCTCATGAACCTCCTCCTCTGCCTGATCGGATCTCTCAGGCAAGCTACTCGATCCAGAGGCCTGCGGGTGCGTCTTCGTCATCCTGGAGACGAATTGAAACAAAGAGATCAATATGGAACATGAGTAGATTATCAAGAAGGATAGTTAATTTAATACAAGGTGAATAATCATGATAATCAAAAGATCAGAAATTTCCTAAGTGTGATTGAGAAACTCCTATCATGTCCTAAGTCCTACGTCCTAATCGCAGGCTCGTAATTAGTACTCTAAGTCGAGCACCATTACGAGATCGCACTAATTGCGACACTCGACCTGCGTGGGCTACCACAAAAATGTGTCACGACCCGTACCCTTATGAGGGGCACGAGCACGTGGGTACGTCCAGCCTACGCCGCAGAATCGGCAGTAGAACGCTGTATATAACGTCTGTAAATACCTACGACTAACAGTTAAAATGTACCTGTACAGTATATACTCTCCGAATGGAGGTGACATATCAATACAGTCTCAATCACAGAATAAAACTAAGGTAGATAGCTCAGAGGAAAGACATATGATAGATGAAGAGTAAAATAAGTCCACAGTCTAATACAAGTCCAGATATATACAACACAGAGTATCAAAATAGAATATAGAACTACAGTCTGATAAGCTAGCTGGATCGCAGTCCAGTCAAACCTAGCTAACCTACACTACTCTGGAAGTACAAAATCTAGTGGCTCCACTATAAGGCCACGATCTAAGGCTACACCATCTGACTCGAGCCATAATAGGTCGAGCAGTCCGCATCAGAATCATCTGTAATATATCATAACGGTATCCTGTCAGGAAAATGAGCAAGTACAAACACTAACAGCAGTTTCATATGAATTGACAAGTTCTATAAGAGACAGTATAATGAACTACAAGACAAAGATATATGAAGACTTGGGAACCGTTCGGAAGCCGAGTTACAACCCTTAAACCAAACAAGGACCGGGGTTGTAACTCTTCTTCCGAGCAGAACTTAGTCTCCAATCAAGGTGCAATGTAAGGCATGTAGAGCATGTGAGTAACTGTATATCATGCATGGTAAGAAAGTACTGAATATAGAAGAGAACATGATATATGACAAGAAAAGTAAATATAAAATATGCCTCGAATATTATAGCCTAATGTGATCGGTAGGGTCAAGAATCAGGCTTCCAGCCGACCGGCTACAAGTACTGGACTCGGCCCGACCGGAATGGTAAGCTATGGAGCAAGTAGTAGCACAGGTCAGGCTATACCCATCGTGAGGTGAGGGTATAGCTATGATAAGTAGTAACTCAAGGTGGGCATTAATCACACTATCTATAATATTCCCCATTCCCCGAATAGTATACGGATCCGGACATAGCACGTCATGATGCGGGATTTCCAAAGAGAAGGCAAGTCCTCTTCAGGAATCGGCGTCAATACAAGTACGAGAATCAAGACTAAGCAAGTACCAGTATCCCAAGAAATCCAGGAATGATATCTCATGACAGGAATCCGACAATACTAGTCCGTGAACTATCGTGTCTGAGAATCAAGTAAGACACTACGATTGAATCGGATATAGCAAATATCAAGACAATAAAAACTATCAGTGAATGTACTCGCCTGCTGTCCTGAGCTGTATGGTATATCAATGCTCAGAGCGGTATCAGAAGACCTAAATATGAGATACTGTAAGATAATTTAGGTTTAACCAAGTTTAGGAATAATTTACAATGATGATATGCAATCTAGGTCAAACTAGGTCTCACTGAGTCACACTGAGTCCTGTCAAGTCAATCTAGGTCAAATCAAGTTATATCAAGTCAATCTAAGCCTAACCAAGTCAATCCTAGGTCATACCAGTCATCACGGGTCAAAACAAGTCGAAGAAAGTCAAACGGGATCAAGAGTTGGCCTACAGTTGACTTTTGGTCAACTGGTCAACTTTGGTCAACTCTAGGTCAACCATGGTCAACCCTAGGTCAATGGTGACTAATAGTTGACTTTTGGTCAACTACACAAGTCTAATGGAAATCGGGACTAATTTGGGTAAAGCGTTGACCCATAGTTGACTTTTGGTCCAAAAAGTCAACCGTGGTCAACCGGGGCCAAGACTAGGTCTAGCGACTATTTCTAACTATTACCAACCTATATAACCCATATCCAAGTCCATCTTGGACTTCGAAACTCATATCTTGGCCGTAGGCCAATATCCTATTTACCCTTAAAAAGGGTAAAATTCTAGCTTCGGCAACTATCCAGTTAGCTTACCTATGCTTGGTATTTTGACCCGAGCTCTCTAGGATAGTAAGGTACTAACCTATACATATAATATCTACAAAAAACCTAGGTAACGTGGACATTCGGTCCATGATACGGCCCGTTGTCAAAATCTTGAATATTTCAAGATACGCACCGATACGGCGCGATACGGGCGCTACAACCCCGAATTCCACCCAGAAGCCACCCGCAAAATCTAAATCACGTATTCATGCCCCACGCCAAGTTTCAACTCATCGGATACTCGAGTTCCGTTTCGCCCTCTAACTCGGTTTTTCCCTTTTTCTATTCTAGCCTTTCCCTTTTCTTCTAACTTCTTTCATCTTCCTCCCAACCTCAAATCCTTTTCTAACTTCTCATTCCATAATCTTCTTCTACTCTTCTCTACGATTTACCCATCTAATAATAATACATATATATATATATAATCTATATATATATATATATATATATATATATATATATACCACACATAGGTGAGGGGGGGGGGGGGGGGGGGGGGGGGGGGGTTAAAAAGCCTTAAAGCCAAAGGGGGGGGGGGGGCTAAGTCAGACCTGGCAGAGCACTTGGCTGGCTGCTGCTACTGCAGCACAGCTGCTGCTGTGGCTGCCCTACTTCTTCTTCCTCTTCTCTTCTATCTCCTAATATATACACTTCATATATAGATCTATATAATATATATAATATAGATATATATATATCTCTCTCTCTCTCTCTCTATCTATAGATATATATATATAGATATATTATAGTATTATATGATAGATATAATATATATATATATTATATATCTATATAGAATATA